>VZRQ01007131.1:233166-258395 GCA_013397975.1 Machaerirhynchus nigripectus
GAAAAAGATTATATTTAGAAAAATCCTTTTCACTTTCCCCTGCCTTACGCTTCTGCACATGGAAACACAACCCCATTTCCCTTTCTCCCTCCCAAGTCAGATGACTTTTTTGTAACTTGGCACACAGACAGTCTGGTATAAGACAGGGCTGGAGCATTTGTTGAGTCAAGATGTTTAATTTTTTTTTCTCCCTCACATAATGATCCTTTTTTCCCTCCAGCCACTTGAGTTTTGTTTATGTTGCTTGAGCCCTAAACTAATACATGAATTCTCCTCCCTGCCAAGATGACGGCAGCGGCACCGGGCGGGATGAGCCAGAGGAATACACTCGTTTTTAAGGAGAGAAAGTATTTTAAAAGACTTTTTCTCCAGTTGTGACAAATTAAATGCATTAAAGGAAACAACTGCTGTTGCTACCGGGCTCCAAGGAGGAACTCTACTTTCTTTGCAAGCACTTGACTTTTGCAAGGGGGCACTTTGCTCCTGTGCCAGTTCTGGCTTATATTTTTTTATTCTTGGAACAAAAGGTTGCAGTAATTAGAATTGGGGAAGCTGTGCTCAAAGAGACGGAGCCATCAGATAAATTTGATACCATGGAGTGCTTATAAAAGGTGGGATTTTTAAAAGCAAGAAGAACTGCTTCAATATATTGGGTTTATCCTGTCAGGAGAAGATGGATGAGAAGTCCAGCTACTTTCACTCAGGCCAGACATGTAAACCTTGTACTTAATGACTGATGAGCAAAATTTTTTCTCTTCCAAGTGCAGATGGGCAAATCCCTCGCAATTACAAAACACAAGAAAATCTAATTTTACCAGGAGAAAGCAGCGCACTGTCCAAATGTTTCCCAAGCAAAGAGCTTTAGGTGCTTGTTGAAGGCAAAGAAAAAAAAAAAAAAAACCCAAACAACCTCTATTGATTTATTCTGGAATCAGTNTTTCTTCTAATGTGATCCATATTCTACCACATGCACATTTAATATAAAAGTTATGTTTGATATATGCCGCCGGAGCATTTTTCTATTTTAACTGAAAGCCTTTTGTTCTGTCAAGATTACGGGAGGATTTGCTTTCATTTTTCATGATGTTTCACTCAATACATCACCAACATTAGCAGGGCTTAATAAGCACCCACCTTCTCCTTCCCCCGCCGCCCTGCCCTGGCCCTTTTGATGCCCGTCCCCCGAGACCCCTGGGCTGTTCCCCACGCTTTGGGACGTGGCCCCTCCGCACCCTCACCGGGGAGAGGATGAGGAGGATGAGGAGGACGAGCCCGCCCAGCGCCGTGCGGTGGTGGCAGAAGCGCGGGGAGCAAAGCGCTTTGCAGTTTGAGATCCTGCCCGGGCTCTGGTGGCTGTGCCGGGCTCCCCTGCCTCCTTCTCCCCGCTGCAGATTCACATCTGTTTCTCTGCAGTTTGAAACTGTGTTCATTTTTCACTGCTGCCCTTTGTCCCGCACTCACTCGCTCCCGCCAAGGGCTTCATTTCACTTATTCAATAAGCGAGAGGCACTGCAGGCTGGGGAGAGCTTTAGGACAAAGCTCAAACTTCTATTAGGCCTCAACAAAAATGTTTTTGTTCCCTATCAGGGCACTTTTTTCCCCCCATTGCTTGTTTTGTTTTTCAGGAACATTTGCGGCCTGCACTTGCGGCCCGAGCCGCGCAGGGTTTCACAGCTTTAGGACAAATTAAAAAAAAATAGATGCAACGAAAAAATCCGTGTTATCTATTAGCAGGAATACTTTGTAGTCGGAAATCCCATTTGTCCCTTTTTCCTCCGCAGGCTGTGGCTGGGCATTTCCACAGAGCCCACTGCAAGCACCTGGTGCAGTTGCACCGCTGAGGGCCTGGTTTCTTTCTGGGCCCACCCGCGTGTGAGCTGCAAACCCACGTTGTGATGTCTTGTTGCCTTTTTATTTTGGGATATAAAATATGTATTTTACACTGGGAATGAGGTGAGAATTCCCATCTGCCAGGCCATCCCAGGCTGCTCCTGGTTGTTCCCTCTCCACTGATTGCTGCGCTTTGCCACACACCAAACTAGAGGGAGGAGACCACGTAGCTCTTTCCCAACACGAGATTTTTGACATGTTAACGAGTTTATTATTTCCTGTTGCTGATCTAACTAGCAAAGAGCTGCTCTGTGGAGAGGGAGCAGCAAGGATGACACTTCCAACACTCACAGCTTAATGTCCACACATGAAATGATCAAACTCTTGTGGCTGAGCTCATTTTGCCACAAGCCCGTGAGTCAAACACAGAGTTTTTCGTACCAAATCACCCTCCCACTGTGGTGCCAGGGTTATAAACCCTCTTGTAAAACTGTGAGGTTCAGGAAGTATTGCCAAGTGTGTGTTCCTCAGCCTCAGGTTCCTGACAGTCCCATTTTTCCCCTTGCTGTATTTCTTTAACAGAACTCAGCCTCCACCTGGCTGAAGCTCATCTGATGCTACAACCCGGAGTCACCAGCATGTGTCTCCTTAGGAATCACATCCTGTTTTACACCTTGAGGCTGAAAAAAGCTCAGAACACGAAAACCAACAACAAATGGATTTTTGTAACTGCAGTATTTAAGGAGAAAGTAATGAGTTACAACAATTTGTCCATGTTTGTTGGTTCGGTGCCTCTCCCCAACTTTCACCTAAATATTCTTTGGCCAAGAAGAAGAATCTTGTGTGAAAGCAGCAGTGCTGCTCTCTGAGCCTGGGGCTTTCTCCGCTGGGGAAACACCCTCAGAAACACGGGGTGAGGGGTGTCCCACATCCCTCCCCACTCCCATTTAATCCGTGGTGTTCCCCATCACCACCTTGTGCCCCACATCCTCCCGCCCCACTCACTTGTTCCACGAGAGCTTTGGGTCATTAGGAGCAGGCACCGTGTTCCTCATCAACAGCCACAGCCCCAGTGCTGCAAACACGAGCAAGGAGTGAGCACTGCTCCCACCTGCCCCGCTTCCCTGAGGAATTTCCCCCTGTATTTCTCCTATCCCTGCTCCATGTTACTGCAGCTGGTCTGGTAACACCATTTGGTCGGGGCTCTGCCTCCTGACAAGGAGGTTTAGAGGGAGTTATCTCAATATCCAACCCCCTTTGCAGCCTCCTGACTGTCTCAGCTCTTGTGTACCACCGAAGTTTGGAGTGTGGATGGGCTTCCCGATACTTACACTTGTTCCAGGCTCTGGGAATTCAAGCCCATAAGTCAAAGTGAGCAACTGGTGAGAGTAATGAGGCTTCAGAAGAATGAAATTGGTGGCAGCTTGCATCCCATGGGAGGGGTGTTGATGATGGAAAAGGGAAACTTAATATTTGTGAAATTAAATAATGCTGAATAAACAAAAGGTCCAAACCAGACTGCATCCATCTTTTTAATTATTTTGGGTTTGGTGTGTTGGCTTTTTTTTAACTAGAACCCGACTCTTAAAAGTATTTCTATTTTCCCCAGGCTCCTCTGGGACACAGAAGCCTGATATTAAAAGCCTGAACATTGCTCTTAGAGGCCCGGGAGGGGTTTGGTTGCACAAAGCACCTTTAGAGAGATGAATTAATGCCTTGGTCTTCAGACACCACCTCCACAAACCTGCCAAGTTTCCACCCCAGGGGGATTTAGCATCTGTTGGAGAGGAGACCACAGGGCTACCATGGGTCAGTACTGGGAAGGGACCACCCGGGCTCATGGGTAAAGTGGGAGAGAAGGGAAATTGTTGAACAGAATTTGAGAGAAAAAAGGCTGCAGCCTCCCTCAGGTGTCTCCACTTGGTCACCAAAAATGGAAGATTTCCCAAAACATCATCCAAGGCCTTTAGGACTCACGTATCAGCTTCCTTAATACAGCATGAAATATTCGGATCTGTATTGGAAAACAGGGAGAAAAGAGAAGGGGGCAGAGGCAAAAAGGGGGAAATGGAAAATTGGGAAGTGGAAATTGATTTTTGGATAACAAGAAAGTTTCTGTCGTCTGACAGCTTTCCCCAGCAGATCTTCACAGCCCTTCATTTGCTGAATCTGGTCAAGTAGCTGCACTTCACTTTATGCTGCATTAAAAATAGTTAAAAGGAAGGAAGGAAAAAGCTAACCATAAAACACGTCTTTGAGAAGAGGTGGCTTTCAGTTCTCTTTCTACCCCATCCAAGTTCTTAATATTCACACTTAAAATTGTCAGATTCTTCCCACTTCTTCCCATCCCCGCCCCGGCATCCGAACAAACCGGCACATGAATATTTACAAAGAAATTTGATTGAAATATCATCCCAAGCTGGAATATGCGAGAGATAATTAAGAAGGGTTGCAAAGGGACAAGCCCGTGCCCGGCTCTCCCGTCTGGCAGCACAATGGGCCACCACTGTGGGAGCTGGCCCGGTGGCACTTCATTCATTCATCGCCCGCGCCTGTCCCCAGGCCCGGGGAAGGGACAAGCGCTGCTGACAGAGCCCGGCTGGGGCTGCTCGGCAAAAGGCAGCAGCCAGAGCAGGGCTCGTCCCGCTGGCACAGCATGGAATCCATACAGGAATCCGCCGGGGAAGCTCGGAGGGGGCGGGGGAATCGGGGATGTCGCGCAGGAAGCGGCATCCCCGCGCTGGCCGGCTCGGGACGGCATCCTGCGCGCTGCTCCCTCCGCCAGGTATCCCTGCCCAAAAAGCGGAGTTTTCCCACCCCGTGCCCTCCGTTAGCGCGTGTTTTCATCCAGAGTAGGGCCACGGGAAAGACAAATGACCGCGGCGCGTTCGAGGCATTTTTACTTGTCGAGCGCCACGCACAAACTTCCCTCGCTGCGAGAACTCGCTGCCGCTGCCCGGGGCCACCGAGAGCTCCTAATGCGCATCCTGCCTCTTTCCAGAGCTCCAAAATCCTCCCGAAAATGCCAAATTTCATGCCGCACACACACACGCACGCACGCGGGCGTGCAGATCCGCGGTGCTGCGCAGGTGAGGAATCCTTTGGTCACAGCCAAGTCCAAGCTCTCTCGTTTTCCTAAAGAAAGCTAAATTAGCAGATTCCTCCGAGACACCTGGGCGGGGAGTTAGCTCGAATTTATTATACGCATCAACCAGTTCCAGGTAATGCCTCCGTGAAGCAATCCGTTTGTTACCGAGGGGAAGGGGGAAAGCGATGTGAGCGTTTTTTGGGATCCTCCGAGCTCGTCCTCGCTCCCCCACCCATACGAGGAGCGATTTCTCTGGCCCAAGCAACCCTGTTACAAGGGAGGAGAAGCCAAAATAAATGCGAAACTCTCCTTTCCCTCCAGTTTCCTCCAGCACACATTATGCATAAATTACAGAGCAGGGGGGAAAGAGAAAAGTGAATAAGGGAGAGGTTTCTGTTTGTTGTTTGGGTTAAATTGCTGGTGTTCAAGAAGATTCAGGAAAACGGAGGCAACATCTGAAATCTTTGCAAACCAGCTTCGCTCTCTCATTCCCAGCAAATCATCTCCATGATTTTAGTCCAGTCTGACAACCAGAAGCAGTGAGATCATGGCAGTAACCAAGCCAGCCAGACAATACCGAGACTAAACTTCTCTCTGCCTGCTCCCCCTCCCACAATTCACCCCCAAACCCTTGATTTTAAGCCATGTGAGCCCCCACAGAGCAGAGATCCTCAACTGGCAACTCTCTCCTGTAACCTCCCTGCATCCAGGAATAAAGGCAAGGTAGATGAGCATTCCCTCTTCTCCCTCACTCTTGGGAAGAGGGGAGAGGATGTCAGTCAAAAAAGTATTTAAACAGCGAATTCCAGCTCCGTGATGACTCCCATGCCTGAGCAATTCCCTTTCAGCTTCCTCATTGCCCTTGGAATGTGTTATTGGTGGGAAATTATGGGGGCACCAGCAAGGTGGGCAGGCAGGGGTAGGGAGCACTGGTTTGGGCAGGCAGGGGTTGGGAACACTGGTTTGGGCAGGCTCTTCCCTCATGGAATGGCACAGGTAGGAATGGAATCCCAGCCTTCCCAATTCCCCCTTTATTCTCCTGCGTTGCATAGGGCAGCTCAGGGATGGCCCTCTCTGTGAGAGCCAGCCTTTCCAAAATGAATTTATTTTCAAATCATTTTATTTTACAAATCGTCCACATCGGTTGTTGTTACAACTCATGGACATTTTAGCACCTCTGTGCCAACTGAGAGTACTTGATTTTAATTAAATCCTACACCATGAAAAATATTTATGTTGTTCATAGCTAAATTTCTCCATGACTTATGCCGATATATTTTGCTTGGAATTTAATTTGCTTTTTTTTATTATATGGCCCTCACATAAACCCCACCTATGCTTTCCATAGCATAGTTATATATATAGATATATATATATATAATTTCTAAAACAGCAGCTTGTTAGGCTCTAATAAAAAATACACACTGGGCCTTCCAAAAAGTTCCTTCAGGTTAGATAATGCCTGTTTATCTAAAATATCAAATGGGTAGAGAGAAACATCAACAGAGAAAGCGATAGGCACACCAGAGGCTTCCTTCCCTTCTCCTTCTGAGGAGACTTTAAAGCTGAATAAACACCTTGGAAAAGCACAAGCAATAGAGGGATCTCCTGGGTTCTGAACCTGACCTCTGCGAGTTAAAAATACGCATTTTCCAGGGCTGATCCTACAGACCCTGCCTCGCAGGAGCCTTCCCGCCGATTCCACATCAGCCCTTCCGCGGGATCCAGAGGATGGGATCTCTCAGGCCACACTGGAGTTTGTTAATTCTTCTGTTTTCCGGAGCAGGCGAAAGCATTCCCGCCATGCCTCCTCAGCATTCATTTCCTGCTGCTGGTGATTAGCATATAAATCTAAAAGCATGTGTTGGGAATTTCTCTTTTTTTTTTCTTCCATATTCAGTCCGGCATTAATCTTATTAGCTCAGGTAAACAACCAACAGCCATTAACGAGAGTGCAATTTATCAGGAAGCAGTTAACCCTTTGGAGCACGCAGCAGGAGTGTGCATTTCCCAGGATCCCAGAATTCCAGAGCTTGGAAAAGCCCTCCAAGATCATCGAGGCCAACTTGTGCCCCATCCCCACCTCGTCACCCAGTTCCTCGGACCCCTCCGGGGATGGGGACTCCACCTCCTCCCTGGGCAGCCCATTCCCAACCCCTGACCACCTTTTGCTGCCTGAACACCCAAATGTCCATCAGGAAACTTTGATAACACCTCCCTGCTGCTGGGGCAATGAGTAAAGTCACACATTTAGGGTTCGTGTCCCTCTCCAGGCAGTGCAGCCCCAGCCAAGCCCCCTCCGCACCCTGGGGCGGCTCAGGCTCCTTATCAGGCTCTGGGAAGGGGCTGTGCAGTCCCTGGGAAGGAAGGAAAGGAAGGGTGCAGCCAGGCTGGAAGGCAGCAGGACTCTGAACTCGCTAATCATGGGGAGGAGCCTCCAGAACCTCCCTGAAGAGAGAAGGGGATGAACCAAACTGGCCCCTGGAATACCTGGGTCAGCTGGGCCTGGCTTTGAGGGTTGTGCCCCAACATAAATCTGGGTACCTGCTCCTGGGAGAGCCACCTGGGCTTTTCCCAGGGCTCTGGGGGGAGATGGAGGCCTGCACACCCTGCTCGGGGCAGGGGGTGACTCGCACATCCCTCCCTCCCCTCCTGCCGTCGAAGTGACGCCGCAGTGTGACACGAACATGCACGCACTGTCACCTGGCCTCCTTCACTGCCCTGAAGGAAAGCCCTAAACTGCTTCTCACCTCATCCCCTGGGAGTTCCAGCTCCATCTGTGAGGATCATTCCCATTTAGAGAGCCCATGGACCGTTGTCCTCCCTGTCCCTGCCCTCGCTGCTCACGCTTCACTGAAATTTTAGGTCCCCAGTGCAACCAGCAGCTAAAAAGAACATGCTGGGGAACCCAGATCCTTATCCCTACACCTCTGGTGGCCCCTGATAGTGGAAATGTGGTCTGAGGTGGAATGGGAGCCAGCCCAGGTAGAGGGAATCCTGCCAGACCAGGAGATAGTGCTTGTGGGGCAGTCTGAGGGTTCCAGAACATCCCCCTTGCCTGAGCTTGGCACTGCCCCCACAGTCTGGAATCCAACATCCTGGCAGGATCTGCCTATCCCAGACCACTGCCAGCCATTTTTTTCCCCATATGTATGAAAACACCTATTTTTGTTGGAGAAGTGCCACATTTCTGCACCACCATGGCACAGGAACTCCCATCCCATCAGATTTTCTGAGCCCCAGAAAGGGAGAGTTCACCCAGACTGAACCCAGCTGATACCAACTGGAAGTTTGGGGAACAGAAGTGAACAAAGACAGGACAAAAACATATTCTTTTTATGTGCACAGCCTCCTTCAAGGTCCTAGAAATGAACCTCTCTTTTCTGTCTCCGTAACTCCTTAATTCCCCCAGGAAAGACCTTAAGGAGTCGTGTATCAGCTTCCTTAATACAGTATAAAATATTAGGATCTGTGTTGGAAAACAGGGAGAAAAGAGGAAGTGGGCAGGGGCAAAAAGGGGGAAATGGAACAGCTGAAAAAAAAAATGGACCAGGGGAGAGAAAAATGAAGTAAAAGAAAAAGAAAAGAGGTTTGGAGGAGAGAAACATCACGAGCCCGGTGCTGGGCAGTGCCCAAACTCCACAAAGACCCAGCCTCTGCCCCTTGGCCGTTTCCAGCAGCAAGGGAAGGGTGAGAAATGGAAATCCCAGTGCCCAGAACTCCCCTTGCAGGCTCAGCCTGGGGCTTTGCAGCAGCGCTATCAGCACATCTCCCTGCCTGGCCCTGCCATTCACGGGGGCTGCAGCTCTCTGGCCTGATGGAGTATCGATCCCCCGGAGTGCAAAGTCCAGCATGCCATTAGTCCAATCTGTTTTCAAGCTGACACAATCCCGTCATTTGTCATCTTCTCCTGTCCTGCTGTGTTTGTTTAGGAGCAGGATATTTGCTTTATCTGTCACTTCCCAATCCTCACTGTATTCTTTGCCTGACACGGAGTTTATTGGGTCCACAGTTTTCTCAGAGTCATTAACGAGGGAGATTTGGACACGCTGATGAAATTGCTGGAAAATGAAGATGCTGACAGCATTGTGAATTAAAATATGTCTGGATTTTGTATCTGAAACCAGATTTCAGGGGAGAAACTCCAGAAAACATTTTGCTTTCTACAGCAAACACATGGAAAAGGCCAGCAGAAGCCTGGCAGGTGACTTCATCAATGAGAACATCCGAGAGCAACAGCCAGCTCAGAAACTGCGCCCAAAATTTCCTAAAAACAAGAATGAAAACCCCTGGAATCAGCAGTCATGGCAGCAGAGCTTGCAGGAAATGCCCAGAGACACAAACCCCACGTTAGGAGTTTGCTGCATTGCAAACTCGCAGTTGTCTCCTTTACCTTTCCTATTTAGGAGCTGTTTGCATCTCGTGGCAAAAATCTCTCAAAAAAAAAAATCTGCTGAAAGTTCTGTTTCATCACTTTCATCTATTTTACCGCTCCCTGTTAACTCTAGAAATGGGAGAAAGCACAGAAATTTTTATCACAACCATTGGTATTTTTACACTTACAGACATAAAAAGCACCACGAGAGCAGCATCTGTTTATTGCCAACACTTAGAGCCATTTTATGATTATGTTTTTAATGCAGATACCCCTTCACTGCAGCAGCAGAGGCTCTCGTGGCTCAGGTGCCCATGACACAGAGGCAGGAATAGTGCCTGACCAGTTCCTCAGGGCAGATATTCCTCTTATTAAAGCACTAAACCCCAAAATTTGGCTCAATTTGGTGAATTCACAAATAAAATCCTGCGTCACCTCCCAGGGAATCCACAAACAGAAAGTGCAGAACTTCATTTTCCCCCTGCAAGACCCATTTTTTTCGTGGAGTGGAATATACACTTTTTAAATTTGCAGATTCCATTGGTACTTCTCAAGTTTTTTTTTTATTTCAGGGGGTCTTAAAAATCACTGCAAGCAGGGCAGGTCTCCCCAGGAGTGTTTAATTACAAAGAGAGAGGCAGCCCCGGGAGCTGGGGCTGCCAGCAAGGCACCTTCGAGCCAGCATTCCCAGGAAAACCTGGCCAGCTCCCGAAAAAGCCTCCCAGTACTGGTTATCCTGCTCCTTTCCCAAATTTCAGGGCGCCTCCGTGGAAGGGGATTGGGTCCCATGCATCCCACAGCACAGCTGGAGAGGTTTGAGGTTGTATTTGGTGGGCCGAGGTGCGCCCTGCGCGCTCAGAATGTTTATCTGCGTTGGAGAGCGGCTTCAGCTGAGCCTGGAAATGTCTCATTTCCAGCAGGACTGTCCCCAAACCTCCCTCCACGCCGCAGCTGCGGCAGCAGCACTTTGCAGCTGTAGGTTCTGCTTTTGTCCTTCAGCAGTGTCTAATAATTTACTCGGTACCAGAGCCTTTCCGAAAGGCAGGCGGCTCTGACTGCTCCCACTTCTCGCCTTTTCCACTTCGTTTTTCAGAGCAGCACATGGGACATGAAGGGGTTAAAGTCACGCTGATCTCCTTCTCTATCTCCCAAATTCTCCAAACTGGGTTTGCCCCACTCTGGGTGAGAACGCAGCACCCCTGGCTCTGCACATCCCCTCCCTGTGTGCCCTTAGCTGGGCCTTTCCAGCTTTCTTTTCCTGAAGGAAATTACCCAGTTTTCGTATTGAAATACGTCCTGTGAGGTGGGCAGAGCAGTAAAAGGACATGGAGGACGTGAATGAGAAGCCTGGGTAATTTAGGAGGTGGCGTTTCCAGGGTTCTGGAAACCTCTCTGAGCCCAGCATCCCTCTGAGATTGGGATTAGGGAGGTTACAGATCACAGGATACACTCCTCAATAAAATTTTAACCGTTCTCATTAGCCAGCAGAAGTCCCCACACATCTGCCCAGCTGTTGGGGTTGTCTGTGCTCCCTCCGAGCTGGCAGCACGTCCAGGGAAGGGGGGGAGGCTCCCTCCTCTCCAGGACAGGGAACTCACCCCAGGCTCTGGATCCCTGTCACTCAGCCCCACAGATGTTCACCGAGTTTACTGCTCCTTGCTTGCAGGTTGCAGCCAGTAATTGGTTGAAAAGGGAAAAAAAAACCCAAACCCAGCAAACTACTGCTAATAATATAATAAAAGCAAATTCTGGCCAGCACCATAAAAATGGGAGGCAGTTTATGCTTTCTGGGTGAGCAGTTTGTGAGTTTATGGACAAGCAGGGCTCTGCCTTCTCTCCCTTACACATATTGGGGGTAAGGTTACATTTTATTTGTAGGGAATTTTTATGGCAGCAAAGGCCACTCATTAAAGAAAGCAAAAGAGCAGAGAAAAAACAGATGATTGTTACCCAGAAATCCTCATCAGCTCTCCTCCAGTTGTTTATCCTTTAACTTTTTAAAGGAATTTTTAGACAAAGATGCTTTCTTTCTCCCTCTGGAGAAGAAAAAGGACTGGGGGAAAGACACACAGTTTCACCCAGATGCCTTTCAGAGCTCTCTGGGCAGCGCCCTGAAAACAACTTTCCCTTTAATGAAGACCTTTCTGGAGCTCTCTTCAATATTCACCAAAAAAAAAAAANNNNAAAAAAAAAAAAATTAAACTTCACAAGTTCATGAGGACGGATCCCTGGGTAGGACTTTTATTAAGTCTTTTCTATTTACTTCCTACCTAGATAAGATCTTAATCACAGCCCCCAAATTATCCGCAATGACATTTATCAACTCCAGTCATCTTTTCTTTAGCATGCTCCGCCTGACCAGTCGGCTTTTCTTCCACCCCTTCCTTTCAATGGAAGTTAATTTCGAGTACATGATTTATCTTGCTGGGCTAACAGCACTGAGGCAGCCCACCTTTTCAAAGGGCTGGCCAGGGAGTGAATTATAGCCGAGTTGTCCGGTGATTGCGTTCCGTGGGGAAGGAGAATAGGCAGCCAGTGTGTTGCCCCGATGTGGCGCTGGGACCTTTTCAGCGAGGGAAGAAAAAAAGATTGGGCCTCTGACCGTGGGGCTGACAGGCAGGCGTTATATCAGCAGACAAAGGCTCGAATACCTGAAAGGATCAGAACTCCATGTACTCCGAGATGTGATGTTGTTTACAACACCATACGCTGACCCTATCCCGAATTTACATGATATCGGTGCAGCGGTCCTTTAACCTCTCCTCATTCTTCTTCCTGCATCCTCGCACGGCCATTAGCATAAGGGGGAATTAGCCAGGGCCACATTCAACCCTGCAGCGCTCTGGGATCCTCCGCACGCCTTCCGCGGCGAGCGCCGCCGCGATGTGTAATTTCCCTGCACGCCCTGGATGTATCCAGGGGCTCTGTTTGGTTTGGCAGTGGGTTTCATTCAGTATCTATTAACATTCAACTTCTATTTGTAAAGGGCATGTACAACCCACTCAAGTACATATTTGGCACAAGCCACAGTCATTTAGTGTTGGTCCAGGAGTACAGCTGGTGCCATCTGGGGCAGGATAATGGGAATCTTTCACAGAGCTGTGTTTTCATACTCCTTGTTCCTTCTCTGCCTCACACGAACGGGGGCGGTTATGAATATGCTGCGTTTCAGAGTGAGGGGCTCGTCCACAGCCACAAACTCCAACTGCACGAGGAGGGGATCTCTCCTGCAGCCTGGGAGGTGCCATTCCGAGCAGGCACCCCAAATGTGCAGAGCCCTGGCTGCCAACAGCTGAACAGCACGAAAACCCCGCGGATTTGCAAGCACAAGGAAGATTTCCAGCACTTTCTGGTTTAATTCCAGAAAAAAACGAGGCATTTCCTTACTGATAATTCCGCTTTCCCTACCAGCAGAGCTGGGGAACTGAAGAAGTTGTGGCTTGCCTGAGGAAGAGGGAGAGGATTTCTCCAGCATAACAGAAGATTCTGCGGGGTTTTAGTGCCAAAGTCTCAGCTGGTTCTTAACACACATCACTGCCCGAGTCGGCGGTGAAAGGAGATTCTGTACACACAGAAATCACTTGACACTGTTGAAAAACCTGGGGCCAGAGGACTGGCAGTGTTCTGCATCCACTGGGCTGTTTATTTTCCTGCTCAGGCAGTTATTCGAGACGGGACCCTGCGCGACTCCAGCGCTGGCTTGGAAGGAATAAAAGCCCTCCACACTCCGGTTGGCTCATCCACTCCCACCCCCCCTGCACAGGGAGCCTGGGACAGCAGCCTGCAGAGCGGGGACAGCCTGTCCCAAACCTGCCTGGGACCCTCAGCTTGGGATCCCAACCCTTGGAGCCGGGTTCTGTTCCTGAACTGGAGCAGCACACGGTGGGGATGAACACCCACAGCAGCTCTGAAGGGCAGAGGGGCAACTGCAGCCACAAGGAATCCACCAGTGCACTGAGGAAACACCTCTTAGCATCAAATTATATTTGATATAAATATACAGGGGTGGGAAACAGGAATAATTACATTTCTGGGCATTGCCAGAACAGGGATCCTTTCTCAAAAGGGATTTTCATGCCAGATCCCAACTGGTTGATTTCAATGCCATATCCCTGTACCCCCTGTACCCCAAAAAGCCAAAATGAGAACAGGAACCATCCTCCACCGTGACCACCTGGGTCAAGCCAAGCACCTGCTCTGCTCCTCTCTTTCAACCAGGTAGAATTTGTTTTCTCCATGGCTTCCCCATGGAAATATGTGCATTTCTGTTCATTTGGGGTTTTTTGGGGTTTCAGGGGAGGGTGGCACCGCTTTGAAGAGACCAGTGACATTCTCTGGAAGGTCCATGGCACATTTCCTGTGAAGGCAACACTCAGAATTCACCACACAAACCCTCCCAGCCTCCAAAAACCAGCACGGCCCTGCTTGTCACCAGTGCCAAACACGGGCAGCGCCTCCCGAACATTCCCATTTCCCAGCACCATTTTTCAAATGCTTCTCCCCACTGCCCACGTTGCTCCAGCCTTTGTTGTGTTCCCGTGGAAAGCAGGGAATTCAGCAGCTGCATTCCTGCCACTGCCACCACCGCGCCCCTGCTCGTGACCGGCCGACGGCAAAGTGGGGGGAACCTTTGCTTCTTTCTGATTCTGTTCAAATGCCTCAAATCACATTCAACGTGTAAAATATTCTGATTTTTTTTTTTTGTCTAAATCATGATTTCCCCCCCTGCCTGCCCCCACATCACAGGGCTGCAGCTGTTAGAGCTGACCCAGAGCAGAGCCGCCCCATAATAACTCTCCGTGTGAGCTGGCCTGGGAGCAGTGGGGCATTTTTTTTCGGGTTCTTTCACTCTCAGCTTGCAGCAGGAGCAGCTTCCCAAGGAGAGCTGAAACTTGAGCTCCGTTATTCCGCATGGTACCAGATCTGTCCCGCAACTGGTGAGCACAGGAGGTGAAAAAGAATTCTTGGGGATGGTTTTATGTCCAAACAGAAAATTAAGTTGTGTTACAGCAGGCACGAAATTCCCGAACTCTGCTCCACCTGCAGGGAAGCCCAGCTGCCAGGAGAGTTGTTACCATGGAAAACCAAGGGCTAAGCAGGCAGAATGCAAAATATTTGTGAAAATTATGAGTACTAAAGGTAGAGTGATGATATAATTAAGCACTCCACTGGAGAAAAACGAGTTGATAAGCAAAATAAACATTCATCCCTTAGCTGGGTGTGGATATTTGGGTTCACCAGTAGCCATTGATAAGGGAATGGTGAAATCACTGAGCTCGTACTGGGTTGTTAAAAGATGTCCAGCTTCTTGAAACTTTGCTAATCCCAAATTAACAATTGAAGAAGTCATCACGTGTAGACAAAAAGGTATTTCCAGGTTTTGCTGATGTAAAGCTTGTCAACGTTTTATGAAGAGGAGGAGAGATGGCAATTAAAATGCGTTTCTATTCTACAGATAAACGTGATCCCAGAATCTCTGAGGTTGGAAAAGCCCTCCAAGATCATCAAGTCCAAGCTGTGACCCATCCCCACCTTGTCCCCAGCCCAGAGCCCTGAGTGCCCCCTCCAGGCCTTCCTTGGACACCTCCAAACCTCCCTGGGCAGCCCCTTCCAATCCCTGACCACCCTTTCCATGGGGAAATTCCTCTTGAATGAAAGGTGAAGAAAATCACTCCTGCCTACAATACAAACAATTATTTTAGGAAGTTAAAACCACGTGTAACAACACTCGAGGAGAAAATTTGCTCTCATTTAAGAGAAGACCATCTCATGATAAACTCATCCCAGAAATTGTAAGTGCAGCTCCAATTTTTACTGCAAACTCCGTGACCTGTGGTTCTCTCGAAGCATATCCAAGAAGGAAACCGTGTTCTGTTGGAGCCAGAGTGCTCTGCTCACTCTCATTATTCATACCCTTGGATTTCAACAATGTAAGAATAAACTGCAGAGGTGAAGAGGGGAAAAATAATTAGGAGCGCAACAAAATGCACGAGCACATTAAGGTGTTAAAAGGGTTGGAGGTGTGAAACCCAAAAATAAACATTCTGCTCAATATCTCAAGGTAATGTTTTGATGTGTGCTCAGCGAATCAATATTTGAAATCGTGGTAGGAGCTTGCATTTCCAGCTGGTGCAAAGGCATAAAAAACGGAACAGATTGTATTTAGGGCAAACCCTACCACTGCAGGCTCTGCAACAGCACAAGTTTGCATTTAGTGGCACATAAATGGTGTTACTCTTTGTTGACGTTAGGATTAACTTTGTGGATTGACGCTGAAGAACTGTAAAAAGAGTTTTAAAACCTCCTCACTTTTGTGATCTCTCCTTAACCGCAGCAGCTACTGTAAGCTACCCTGGCTGCCCATAAAGACAACTGGATTTTGAGGGGTTTTTAAGCAGGATCCTCCCAGGCACGCTCTGGTTTGGAAACTGCCCTTGCGAGGGCTGCTGGGATGGAGCTGTTGGGACTTTCCCTCCTCTCAGCTATTAGAATTAGAAAACTTCCCAAAAAACCCCTAAAACCCCACCACGCACCTTTCCAAGAGCAGTGAACCTGCTGTTCTCCTTGTCCTCCCTGCACTGGAAGTCACCATGAGGGCCAGCAGCAAATGAAACATTTTTGTGAGGGGGAAAAAAATGGAAGCAAAGCAAGCAAACAGCAGATGGAATCCCTCAGTGAGCTTCAGTTTAGCTTCTCTCTCACCAGAGTCACAATCCTGAGGCTGACAGGAGATTCCTGATGGACAGAGCATCCCAGCAGCCAACCCTGCCTAAATCTGGTGCCATCCCCAGCTGCAGAAAATCCCCCCATCCTTAAAGAAGAAACACCACGACTCCAGATCGGAATGGCTGGGTGGAGTACGGCTGTCAGGAGAAAAAATGGCATCCAGGGAAGAGACCCTGAACGTGTTGTCCCAGAAAAAACAACCAAGAGACTTTGTAAAAGCACGGGACAGGTGGAGGGCAGTGCCCGATGGGACAAGCATCCTTGATTTTGCTGCATTTCAGGAATGTAGGAAGCTCAGTTTCCTTCGGAACGTGCCCTTTGTGCTCGGGCATAATTTATTCACCCATCCAACTTCCACTGAGCTAAAGGGAGCTGAACCGAGCCAGGCCTGCTTTCATCTGAAACAGCACAAGCTCCGTGGGTAACTCTGTTTAAATGGTGTCCCAGTTAAAATAAAACAACTTTGATTAGACCAGGTTAGCACAACTTCCCCTTCCCTGTGAGGGTGGGGAGGCCCTGGCACAGGGTGCCCAGAGAAGCTGTGGCTGCCCCTGGATCCCTGGAGGTGTCCAAGGCCAGGCTGGGCAGGGCTTAAAGCAACCCGGGAGAGTGGAAGGTGTCCCTGCCCATGGCAGGGGTGGAATGGGTTGAGCTTTCAGGTCTCTTCCAACCCAAACCATTCCATGATTCTGTGATTCCAAGGAGAGGAGAGGGGGACAGAGCTCAGCCAAGCCACCAAGGCCCAGCCGTGCTCCGGGTAGGAGCACCCAGCCCACTCTGGAACAAAGTCACTCCTCATTCTGAAGCTCAGCAAACCTGGGACAACCCCCAGTGCCACTTGGAGCTCACCATTAGGACCAGCAGATGCCAGCCTGAGGCTCAGGCAGTCCAGGGAGCCAAACTCCAAGGCAGCTGAGCCTCTCTGCTGAGGGTTTGTGGCTCTGCCAGCAGGCCGGTCCCCACACTGGGCCAGCCCCGCCGCCGTGGAGGAGGTCCATCTTCATGGCCAATCTGACAAATGTCTTATTATTACTATTATTTTTTTTAAGTGGGCCCGTTCTCTCTGGGTCACTTTGCTCCAGCCTGCCCGGCCCTGGTAATAATGAGCCGAGGCTGGTTAAGCAGCTAATTAGCATGCCGTTTGTTAGACGAGTTAAGAACGTAATTATTGTGAGTAGGCAGAGCCTGCCGGTGGAATGCATTTTGAAGGTTACCATAGGAATCCTTCCTCGCTCTATTCATTCCCAGTGTAATACTAATCACTATCATAAGGAAAGGATTGCTTGGATATAGACTGTAGGTTAACATCTGATTAGATTGCCGGGGAACAAAGCCATGCAGGCACTTTGTTTGTTAACCCTTTTGGGGCCTGCACGAGTGTCCTGACCTGCAGGGAGAGCTCCCTTGCTGCCGGGTCCCCTCCCCTGCCCGCGGTTTGGAGTCGCAGCTGCAGGGCTCGGGGCTGGGAGGGAGGAGGGCAGGCTGAGAGCTGCCTCGGAACGGGCTGGAATTAGGGAGGGCTTCACCCCAGCTGGCACAGAGAGCCATCCTCCCCCGCTTTTGTCACTTGGAGGTCCCCAGCTGGCATGGACAGCCATCCTCCCCTGCTTTTGTCACCTGTAGGTCCCCAACTGGCACAAAGAGCCATCCTGCCCCACTTTTGTCACTTGGAGGTCCCCAACTAGCACAGGAAACCATGCTTCCCTGCCTTTGTCACTTGTAGGTCTGTCAGGGATGAGTTGAACTGGGTAGTTCCAAGACCTGATTAAAACGGTCACCAGGGAAAACGAAAGAGCAGAATTCCAGCGTTTTTATTTCTCTAAAACCACAATTCCTCAAGTTTTCAGCGTGGGATCCTCCAGAGAAACCCCCTGGGCATGCACTCATCCGAGTGCTGTCACAGCTCAGCACTTGCAGGGGGCTCAGAGTGAGCAGCCAACCTCCACCAGCCTCCACCCCATCCCCTGGGAAAGCACCAGCACGTGCCCACATCCCAAACTATTCCAGGGAATCCATGGGCACACTGCCCTGGGCAAGCCTGTGCAGATACCACCAAGGGACACTGGTGGGACAGATCTCAGTGCCTGGGGGACGGGAGCTCGCAGGCATTTCCATGTTCCTCCAACCCCACCAGCAGGAGAATCCCAAGATGCTCCAACCCCAAACTTCTCCGCCACCCTCCCAAAGCCCCAAGGAGCGCAGCACCCACGGCAGAGCCTCTCAGTGCCCTTCCCGGCGGGTGAGGATCAGCCAAAGGCTGGGAACGTGCTCCCTTTTGTCCTGCAGGAAACCCAGGAGCGTTTGTCCTTTGTTCCCCTGCCCCCGGAAGGCGCAGCCGGAGCTCGCAGCTCCCCCGGAGCCGCTCTAAAGAGCCCTGGATGTTCATTAAATCGCCTCTGCATATTTTGCTCCTTCTTCTTCTTCTTCTTTTTTTTTTTCATCCCCCCTCGAGGCTGCCTACCCAAAATCTCCCCGTGGTGTTCCTTAGCTCTTATCCTAAAAGTGCTGCAAGAATGAAGTGGTGAATGCCCCAATCTGAGAGCATTCTGTGGCCAGCCCCACGCTGTTCACAGCTCGCTGCCGAGGCCCGAGGCTCGGTGGGAATTTACAATTCATCGGCGACCAAACTCTTTGAATGTTATCAACACATCCTTCCCCTGGCACACGAGAGTGTGACTTATGAGGAGAGGAGCAATTTGTTTCGTGAATTTCATCCTTTGTTATTGAAAGCTGCTGGATTTGGATGTATAAAGACCCGTGCCATTAAGCCCGCGGGGCAGAAGCATCCCATGGGCTGACGAGTTTGTTTGCTTGTTATTATTATTTTTAAATACAAATTACTCTGAAAGTAGCATTATGGAGGGCTGGGAAGGTGCTTTGAGGAAAGCTCGTGCCGTTTTCCAAAAGATTGGGAATATGGAGGAAAACGCATGGAGCAGCCCGTGACCTCGGTTCAGTGGGGAGACATCAGCTGATTTTTAACCAAATTAATGAATATTATCCAGTGGTTTTACACTGCCCAACCCAGTGTACCTCCAGACATCTCTATTTAATAGAAAATATGGATGTGTCAAACCAGGAATCTGTCTGGTGTCTTTAAAATTTACAAAGGTGAAGGAGCATCAGTGTGAAAAGCCAGTTTGGCGTTGACCAAACCTTTCCTTTTTTGCTGCAAAACGCTGTCTGCTCAAAGCAGAGGCTTGATTTGTAAATAAAAATCTTCAGAGTAAGGGGGAAATTGAAATGAATATTTAAGACTACTGAGATTATGAAATAATTCGTGCTCAAACCCAATCCAGAGCGTTTGGAACAGGGGGATTCTCAGGGAGCCAGTGCAGGGTTGGGCTCTGAGTTCTGCCCCAAAGCTCCCAGTTCCACTGGCCAGCCCTGCACAGGTGGGCAGCAGGTAAAACCCACACCAAGGCACTGATTCCAGCTCTAGGAACATCCTCCCAAACCTTTTTATTGCATTCATGAATTAATGCAGTTTTGGTGGGAGAACAGCTCTGGGTTTTCCTTGAGTGAAAACTTGAGAACTGAGACAATTTTAGGCCGGAAATAAATTGTATTACCTGAGATAGCAAGGAACAAAATCTGTTCTTTAATAGGAAGGTTGGAAAAATCTTTCTTTGTATTATTCCAAATATAAAAAGAAAACCCTCAAAACATTATCCTGACCATTTTTTTTCCTCAAGTTTTTGTACTGGAACAAGAAGCCAGGAAACTCAGAGGAATAACATCTCAGCCCAGCTTCCCCAGATTACCAGAACCAACAAGAAATAGGAAAAACAACAAATAAAAAGTGTTCTTTGGGAGCTATTGTTCTCCAGGCTGTTCTTTCACTCCATTTTTGGCTAATTAAATTAATCTGGTAAGCAGGTGTAAACCCACTTGTTTGGGTGGCTAAAAGGAGAGATTGGAGGTATTTGCACAGTGAGAGATTTGTACAGGGGAGCATTAAACCCTATCAACAAGAGGAAACTCCACTCAGGATGCAGAAAATCCTGTTTAGCACTTCCCAAATCGCACCAAGGCCGCCTCTAATCCACCAGCCCGGCACCGAGGTGAGCTTTAATCGTCTGCTGGTGCGGCTGCAAAGCTGTGTTGGGCATGTTTTACCTGGTTAATATTTTATGTGCTAAATAGAAACATAAATACTGCTGTCCCCTGGCATTTGCCTTGGAAATGCCCAGCCAGCAGCACCCTCAGCTTTGATTCAAGACCAGGTCAAGACCAACCTTTCACTGCAATCAGGAACTTCTTCCACGTGCATTTATTTTGCAGAAATAGGAACTAACCAGGCTACCAACAAACACAGCATCACTCAGCACCACAGGCACAGGAATAGTTAATAAAAAAGAACACATTTCAACCAGAGAGGGGAAAAAAAGATAGAAATACTATGAGCAAAGAGGCAGAATTCAGTCTCGCCTCCATAGTTATGATGGTGTCACCCCCAACCTGCAGATGTTAAAGATTGGCTTGCAACTGATCTGATTTGGCACTAAGGAACAGCAGCTAACATGGAAAAAATCGAGGTTTTTTGCCCTTCCCCTCAGTTAAAACCGTGCTGGAGAAGAATGAGACGATCACTGGAGTGCAAAGGGAGCTGGACCCAACCTCCAGCTTTTGGGACCCCACAGACAGCAGGGCATCCAACATCCCGAGCTTGTCATGTGCCACCAACCTGCCATGCACCTCCCTCTTTGCTGCAGCTCAAAAGTGCTGCTTGGAGCCCCCAAAAAGAGTGGGACAACATTCATTCCATCGAGGTGGGATGGCAGAGGCAGCTGGGAATGATGCGAGGGTGAACTCAAGGGGAGGAGGAGGAGGAGGAGGACGAAGAGGAGGAAGAGGAGGGGATCCCAGTGACACAAGTGTGACCGTGTGTCCCCTGTCCCCGCAGTGCTGGGACCCTGCCAAGCACCAGAGGAAGCGTTTAGGGCAGCAGCAGTGGAGACCTGACACCTGCTCAGAGCATCCCTGCTCTCCCAGCTCCCACCGCAGCCCAGCCCCACGGGCCCTGAGGGAGCGCCAAGTCCAGCAGCTGAGCCAAAATGTCACCAAACCCGCCCGAAAAACCCCCTCCCTAGGCCACCTGGGTGGCACAGGGTGCTGCCAGCACCCCGAGCATCACCCAAAGGCTGGTTCCGCCCTCGGGGACCCTAAAGAATGTCGCCGCCACACTGAGACTCCCTGGACTGTCCCAGGACATCCCACCGAGGGATGCTCAGCGCTGCTCCTCGCTTTTCATGTCCCGCTGGGAGGAAGCCGGACAGTGCCCCGGGGCAGCCGCTCCGGCCGCCCCCTCCTTCAGCAATAACGACCTGCGACAACAATTAACATCCCTCCTCTCTTCCCCCGGCCCAAAGCTCTCCTGCTCGTCCCCCCTGCCGCCCGCCCCTTCCAGATTTGCTCCTGTTTTTCGTCTATTTGTGAAGGTGCCCAAGACAGGAGCTCACTTAATACGTTCCCTTACGCTTGTGGCGCAACAGCCTATTCAGGACAGATAAGCCCCTTTAGAAATGAAGGGGAATTTAATTCAGTGCTTGAGTGACAGCAGGAAGATTTATCCCCTCAGTAGACAATACGGCTTTTGGGGCTTTAATCTTGCCCAGACAATGGGCTGTTTCTCGGCCCTCATCTTGTGCTTTTCCCACGATGTTCGGTGATTAACCGGGGCTCCATTGGATGGAAGCCACTATCTCTCATTTAAGAGTGTTTGCGCCTCTGTCAAGGACCAGGCGAGGGAGGGAGGGAGGTGGGAAGAAGAGAAAGGAAGGGGAGGGGGAGAAAAGTTGAACTCATCTGGGAGAAATGCCGGGAGGCTGCGGGCCGGGCTCGGGAGGATGCCAGCGCTATCTGCAGTGGGCAGGGCAGGGTGACAAAGCGGAGGGACGCTGGCATTGTCACCTCCGGCGGAGAGCTGGGCAGGGCGCTGCCCGTCTGTTGCAGCCGGCAGAAGCTCCTCGGTTGTTTCGTTGTTTCTGAGAACAGCCCCGGTCACGCACGAACCCACCGGTCCTTAGGTACGCGCTGCCTAAAATCAAGTGTTCTTACGGAAATTCAAGAATCGAAGCAGTTCAACGCCTGAAATCACGGCTCGGGGTGAAAAGCTGGTGTTCTGCGCTTGCCCAGCAGAGATAACTGAGGTCCCGTGGCAGAGGACAACGAGAGCTGGCACAGCACAAACACCTGCAGACGCTGCAGGTGCCCCAGCACCTCCCAGAGGGGCATTTGCTGCCACGCCTGCGCTGCTCGGAGCGCTGGGCACTGACTGCTCAGCTTTATGGAGGAAGATCGTTGCTTCCTAAGACGTGAAATCCATTTCAAATGATGCTATCCTTCCCTGGGAGGGCAGGGAGGCGCTGGCACAGGCTGCCCCTGGATCCCTGGAAGTGTCCCAGGCCAGGCTGGACGGGGCTTGGAGCACTCTGGGATAGTGGAAGGTGTCCCTGCCCATGGCAGGGGGTGGAATGGGATGAGCTTTGAGGTCCCTTCCAACCCAAACCATTCTAGGATTCTGAGATGTCAGAAACTTCACCCCCAGTAAGTTTCTCATCCCTAGCGAAACGCAACCATTACCTTCTCTCTCATCTACCTTTGTGGCCAAAAAAAACAACCAAAAAGAAAAGTGGTTCGTGTCCTTCTTCCTGTAAGCAAACCCTGTGGACTCCAATGCTGGAATTTTGGTGATGGGTGGAAACACAGATTTAGCCTCAACCTGACGTCCCCCTGTTCTGAGGGGGTAACGCTGCAGGAACTCTGTCAGCTCAGCCCTAAAGGTCCCTTCCAAGGCAGGAAATTCAAAGGTTTTGTATTCAGGTATTGCAATGTCAGGATCCCGATTTGGGGTCCACCCTCAACAGCTAAACACGGTAGCAAGAGGAACAGAATTACTGCTCCCAAAAGGCCGTAAAATGAAAGAAAGAAAAACAAAAACAAACCCCCAAAACAGAAATAAAAAGTTTAGTTTCGAATTCTCTGAATTTCTGAATTTTCAACTTTCAGTTTTCAGCAAAAAAAAATTAAGAGTTTGTGACTAATTAAAAATTAAGATTTTTTAGGCATGTTTTTCTCAATCGAAGAGTGTGAGAGGTGTGAGAGCACCACAAGTGACTGCAGAGTGCACATGAATTACCCTCGATGGCACCTTTCATAATTGAATGTACCCTCCTGGCAGATTCATTTTCTTACTACTTTTTGTTCCTGAAATTTAAGAAAATCAACCTGGAAAACAACCAGAGCCTTTAAGCCTCAGCACACATCAGTCCGAGGACGTGAAAGGGAAAAGTTTAAGATTTCCTCAACATCATATTTGGGACTTTTCAGCTCCTTCAACTACAAGTTCAAGTCCCTGAGGAGTCACTTAAGTTCTTCAGTCTCTTTAATGAGATCAGCTGGGTGAATGGGGGGTTTCTGAGTGGCCTTTAAATGTAAATGGCTTGAAAAGGGATGAAAAGAAAAGGTTTTATGGAGCATTTTAAGGTTTTCAGTTGGGCTTTTTAGTGGGCTGGGGTTTTGGTGGGGTTTTTTTTGTTGTTGTTTTGTTGTGGGTTTTTTGGTTGGTTTTTTTTGGGGGGGAGGGGTGAGGGGGGAGTTATTTGGGGGTTATTTAATTATTTCTTTTCATTTGACCCCCGAATCAGATCACATTTTGGAACAAGCTGGGAACTTCCAGGCCAGCACTGCTCACCTTTCTGCGAGCAAACCTCCAGGAACCTCCAGGGCAGGAATCACCAATTTGGGGGAGAAAAAAACATCTCTGAAGCAAAGGAACTTGAACAGCAGATCCAGCTCATCCCAGGAGCCGCCTGTCTGCACTCTCGGCCCTCTTGATTTTGTCCTTGACTCCTCTGAACCCATCTCAGCCTCCTTTGAGGTCCCTGGGAACCTTTTCAACACCTTCACCCCGAGCAGAAGCAGCGTTTGACACTCCCAGCCCGGCAGCTCCTCTGGGCATCCCCTCAAGGGCTTGGCTTGGCTTGGCTTTGCTGCCCCTCTGCTTATGGGATAAAATCCCTGCCTTCCCCACAGCTCGATGTAACTCAGACCAGTGCCTCCCAGTAAGCAACTGGGGCTGCCCAGAGCTGGCCGAGGGTGGCCCCTTCCTGTCCCCACAAGGCACCAGCAGCCCCCAGACCCCTGCAAAGGAATAACTCCACGGAATATTTTCTCCATCTTGCCTTCCCAGCTGCTCCAGAGAGCGTTTTTGAGTTCTATTTCAACTGGTGGGTGCGGGGAGGAGGGAGGGAAGAACTCCAGAGGAACGAAAATGAGATTAAAATAAAAGGCCATGCAGGGAGAAAGTCAAACAAAAAAACAAACGTCACAACCCCATTCCCACATCGGCCCTGAGCCCAGAGCTGCCCCATTTAACTTGGGGAGATCAAAATGTGGCTTATAATTCTTACAGCACCTTTTTCTGGCCCAGCATTCACAGGAAGTGGGGAAAGTAGAAGGAAAATTATTCACTACAGGCTTCCTGAAAACTGGGAGGGACTTTTGTGGTAGGAGCAGCAGGGCAGGACGGCTCTGAGTTGGAGAAATGCACCGTAAAAATGGAATTTATTAAATCTAAGTTATTTTGTTACCCCCTCTGACCATTCTGGTGCTCACAGCCGGGCCAGCACCTGTAAGGGACACAGGACCTGAAGGGAAAATGCACCTTGCACTGGGATTTGGGGCTTGGATTGCTGATCGGGGAAAGATTACAGGTTAAACCAGGCTCAGGTTGTCTTAGCTCATCTGGGGTGATTATTTGTGCTGCAGGGGTTCCCAGAGACCTAAAGTGGACACTGGGAATGATAGAATTCGCTGGTAAGAACCAACAAATCCTTTCACTGCTGCTGAATTTTACACTGCAGAGCGAAGAGAAGAAATGGCCACACTTGGGGCATCCTGCAGGGTGGTGGCAGAGGTAGAAATCCAACTTTCCTGAACCCAAACCCAGCCTTCCTGAACCCAAACCCAGCCTTTCTGAACCCAAACCCAGCCTTCCTGAACCCAAACCCGGCCTTGCTGAACCCAAACCCGGCCTTCCTGAACCCAAACCTGGCCTTCCTGAACCCAAACCCAGCCTTCCTGAACCCAAACCCGGCCTTTCTGAGCCCAAACCCGGCCTTCTTGAGCCCAAACCCGGCCTTCCTGAACCCAAACCCGGCCTTCCTGAACCCAAACCCGGCCTTGCTGAACCCAAACCCGGCCTTC
>VZRQ01007131.1:265341-288558 GCA_013397975.1 Machaerirhynchus nigripectus
AAAAAAAAAAAAAAAAGGAGAAAAAGAAAGGAACCAAAGAAACCTCAAAGAGTTCAAAGAGTGTTTCATCAGCAGCTCAGGCCTCGAGAGCAAGGCCCCCTTTGTCATCTTTGGGTGACTGACTTCTCCCCTCAGCTGGATGTGCGGGGAGCATCTGATGGGTGCTTGCAGCCAAATCCTTGTCCCTGAGCCACGCTGAGGGTCCCTGCCCTCGGCAAACCCCCCCGGCTCCTCCCTGCCCCCCGAGCTGTGGGTGCAGCACTCTGTGCCCGGCAGCAGGGGCTGCAGCAGGGTTGGTGCCTGGAGCCCCCCGTGACCGAGCATCCTCTGCTCCTGCAGCGGTTAAACACTCCTATGAAAGTGTTCAAGGAGGAAAGTTCCACTAAAAATTAAAAAAAAAATTCAGTCAAAATCGCCTTGTCCTTGGAATTATAAAATTTTATCGTTTTCAAGGTCGGTCCTGTTAATGCTTTCAGCTGATGTCTGTCTTAAAAAGTCCTCACAAACACCACAGCACAGAAACGCTCCCCCCTCTGCTCCACTTCTTATTTTCCGTGCCCTTCTGACCCCTTTTGTCCCAGCTACCTTTTTCCCCTTATTCTCCTTTTGCATCTGATCACACTCTGCATCCTCTTTATTCTTATCTCCCATCGCTCCGGCTCTTCTCCCTCCCAGTTCTGCAAACCCCAAACCCCCTCCTCCGCCTCCCTCCACCTCTCCACTGAGCATCGCAGCAGAAAACCCCTTTCCTTCGCCGTGCAGCTGCTCTCTGCGAGTTTTCCAGGCTCAGAAAACCTGGTGTGACTTCCAGAAGGGGAAACACCTCCCGCAGGTCCCTCCCGGCGCAGAGGGATGCGCTGCAGAGCATGTTGGCATCGTGACTCGCTTTAATCATCTTTTTTTTCCCCCTTTCTTACGCATTTTTAGGGAGTTTGCCAGAGCAGCGTTGCTGGGGCACAAGGTCCCAACCAAGATTTTTCTCCAGGAATGGGAAAACTCAAGGAAAAAGGAGGAGATGGTCACAAACCTAAACTGGGAACGGGCTGCTGGGAGAGACGGGTCCAGACGTTTTGGCACAAGAAAGGGTTTGTAACATGGATGACAAAAACAAGATACAATATAATTAGCACAGCCTTGGCAAAGCTCCAGAGTGCTGAGCTAAATAAATGATTCTGTATTTGTTTTACAGCATCCAGAGCTATTTATACTGTCAGTGCCTGAGGGATCTCTCTTTCCCGGAGTCCCTCTCCACACCACACTGGTGCGATGTTGGCCCTCTGTTTCTCACTCAGCCTTCCAAAGAGCCTTGAATCCCTCCCAGGCTCCTTCCCTGCTTTTGCACCTCTCGCTTGTGCAAAATCACAGAAATCCTCCCCAAAAAAACGCCCGGGTGAGCCGAAATCTCCTGTCCCAGTTCCCATCCCAGCTCCTCCAGAGCCAGGGCTCAGCCTGGCAGAGCTGGACAGAGGCTTCCAGCAAGGGCTTTGCTGGGAAAAGACACTTCCCAGTTCTCCTTGTGGCCCAAACTGGCCAGCAAAAAATACTGAAGCTTTTTCCATCTTTTCCCCTCCCCACCTTCCCAGTGGCCAAGTGGAAAAGGGAAACTCCACAGCGTTTGTTGAAACAAAAGTTTCCATGAGTTTTCCTGAAGAGTGTCCAACTCCTCACCCTCCTCACGGACAGAAAAACTTCTTTCCAAGAGCTTATTTTTAAGCCTTCAAAACTGTTCAGTTTTTTTTGGGGGGGAAAACCTTTTAGGGCTGATTCCAAGCAGCCCCTGGAGCTCCATCACCTGCCCTGGCCCTGAGGTTCTTGGTGCCCCTCTCCGGGCTCTGGCAGCTCCAGCAGGTCCCCAAACTGTGTGACACCGACCCAGGGAAGCTTCCAGGTAATTCCACCACCTCACCACTTCTGTTAACAAACTTCTTGATTCGGATTGACCACATGAAACAGCTTCACCACAGCAGCAGAAAGAAACTTTCCTTATCACCCAGGAGAGGGGCTGGGGACACCTTTTTCCCATGGAGGGGAGAGCCGGTGTGAAAGTATCACTTTTGTGAGGCAGAGCTGGCTGTGCAATCACCCAAAAGCTGTCAGGGGGCAAAATCCACAAAGGTGGGAGCCTCATCATCCTCATGGGCTGGCCGTGACCTCACCGTGGTCATCGATGCCACTGAAAGCCCAGCAGGACCCAGGCTGCAGGCTGGGTTTAAATACAGGGTTTGGAACGGCCATGGGTGCAACAAAGCCAGGATTTTTCATAAAAATGCGCTTGCAGTGAGGTGGAAAATAAAAATACCTGCACTGCCCTCTGCTTTAATTAGCTCTGATTTCCGCAGGGGCAGAAAGAGCCTCGTACCTTCTAAAACACAAAATATTTGTGAAAACCAAGTCCAGCTCAGAGCTTGAAGCCCAAGGTGTCAGTGCTGGTGGCCAAGGGCAAGGTCGAGGTCAAGAGGGGCCGTGCTGTGGTTCTCCAGGCTGAGCTCGTGCTCAGCAAGACTTCCTCAAACGAATCCCTGTCCGGTGCACGCAGGGCTCCAGGAGGCTCCGAGCCCCCGCGCTCGAATCCTCAGCCGTGAGCTCCGAGTCTCCGCTGAGCTGTCCCAGCAGGGAAATGCTGGAGGTTTTGAAGAACACGCTCCTGGCACGCCCAGCAAGGTGGGGTTTGCCTTGCTGGTGTTTGTGGGATGTTGGAGCTGCTCTTCCGACCTCTTTTTCCTCAATTCCTACTTTTTTCTCTCTCTTTTTTTTAATAATAAAGGTGTTGTGGCACCTTTACCCCAATTTTGCTGTAGGTGAGTGCTTCGAGGTGGCATTTCTGCCACCTTTCCACTTTCTCCTCATTAAACTCAGCAGATTAAGCTTCTGGGATAACAAAAAAAACCTGTTTATTTTGAGGTTTATAGCTGCATTTTTTTTTCATTAGAAATTATTCATGGAGGTACCAAAACCCATTTGGTGTCATTCTTCTTTTAAAATCCCATTTCCCAGTGAAATCCAAGGGAGAATCACAAAACAAAACGGATTATAATCCTCTTTTTTAAAATGTTATAATGAAATTAAATTTGGAGGTACTACAGTAGGGCCTTAGCCAGTGCTCCCAGCTGAAAGAGGGAAGGAATTAAGTGACTTTAAAATGAAACAGGTTTCTCCTGTGTCGGACTGAAAGTTACAGGATGTTGGTAGTGAACCAATTAAAACACATCTTAAAACGATAAATACAAACCAAATGTACATTATCAGCATGTTCAGCCTTTTGTTTCTTGGTTCTATTTAGTATCAGCTTATTGCAATCAGATGTGTCGGGAAGGAGGGGGAAAATCAAATCATTTTAGGAAATAATAAATAAAGAATTCAGCGGAGGAAACAAAGGAGGGCTGCGTTTGTTCAAACATAAAATAAACCATGTTTCAGAGAGAACGCTGAAGGAGAAGCCACAACATTCATGGATCAGCGGAGCTCAGAAATATCTAGAAAATGCGAAAAAAAAATTAAAAAGTCTGTCTCAGCTGAAGACGGGGACGTGGCTGTGCAGGATCGGGCTGCTCCCGATTTGCTTCTTCCCCAAAACGTCGATTTCCTCAGGCACCTCTTGTCCATCTCTGCTTTTCTGTCCCCTGAAATACCTTGTGACCCACACCATGTCCTTGTTCAAGCCACCATTCAGCCTCTACGGCATCAAGAATCCTGGAATCACGGAATCCCTGAGGCTGGAAAAGCCCTCCAGGGCCATCGAGTCCAAGCTGTGCCCGATCCCCACCTTGTCCCCAGCCCAGAGCACTGAGTGGCACCTCCAGCCCTTCCTTGGACACCTCCAGGGATGGGGACTCCAAACCTCCCTGTCCAACTCCTGACAACCCTTCCCGTGAAGGAATTCGTCCTGAATTTATTCTCTCATTTGCTCTCGCTCACAAACAGCCCCAGATTAATGCTGGACGAGTTTTGCCATTTCTCTCAAGCAGCGGAGTTTTCTGCAGCTGCAGTGGTTGGAGTTAAGTGTCTGTGTGTACAAACGCGTTAAAAAATTACACCAACTACAGGCATTCACTCTCCTCACAGTAAAACAAATGTAAACTTTAAAAGTGAAAATATTTCACTTTTTACAAGCCCCAGAAAAACTGGGGGTTTTTTTCCCCCCCCCTTAATTTTCCCCCCGCAGCTTTTCCTTTCCCAAGGCAGGACTTTTTTCCCTACGGATCTGTTCCCAACCCCACACATGGAGTGGGTTCTCCCCAACGAGAGACCGCAGCGAGTTTGCACAATTTTGCCATTCTTTGGGGCTGCAGGTAAGGTGCTGTGCTTAGGGGAAGGAAGTACTGAAAATCTCCTTTGCCATTCCTCATTTCACGCCTTATAACGTGATACTTACAAATACTTTGGTAGCAGATTAAGCTCCAGAGAAATGAAAACATTTCAGAAGGAGCACAAAGCCTGCAAGTGTCCAAATGAGGGAGCAGAGTCTCGGCTTTGAGCTGCAGGAGGGGGTTTATGGGATGTAGTGCCATGTGCCATACAATACAAGATAAACATCTGTTGTTATTTCAGCAAACCTAAATCAGATGTTCAGCTTTTTCTTCGGGGGGAGAGTGGCACAAAGAGAGATTTTATGGGGTTTTTTTTTTCCTTTTTTCCCCCCCCCCTCTCTTTACCAAGGTGGCTGTTCCTGTGCCAGGAAGAGCAGGAGAAGATTCTGGAGGGGACTTAAACACCCTTAAAGTAATACAGTGGTGATAAGGGGACCTTTTGTCACCCCCGTTGTACCAGAGACCTTCAACCTTGGATCTCTGCCCAGGAAGATATTTGTTAATAAGGCCAATGCTGCCAGGGAGGAGTTGTTCCATTCACACACTGAGGAACGAATGCAGAACTGGGTGAACCAAAGTTCTCAGGCTGAGACTGCTGGGATTGTTCAGCCTGGAGAAGAGGAGGTTGTGTGGAGACCTCACAGCAGCCTCCAGGGTCTGAAGGGGCCGCAGGGAAGCCAGAGAGGGGCTCTGCATCAGGAACTGGAGTGCCAGGACAAGGGACAATGGGGTCAAACTGAAAGAGGGGAAGTTTAGGGGAAATATTGGGAAGAAATTCCTCCCTGTGAGGGTGGGGAGGCCCCGGCACAGGGTGCCCAGAGAAGCTGTGGCTGCCCCTGGATCCCTGGAAGTGTTCCAGGCCAGGCTGGACAGGGCTTGGAGCAACCTGGGATAGTGGAAGGTGTCCTTGCCCATGGCAGGGGTAGCACTGGATGAGCTTTAACATCCCTTCCAACCCAAACCATCCAGTGATTCCATGACTCTATAAATCCAGTGGAAAAATCTTTTTAGATTCCTGAAGGGCTTTGGATTAATCTTTCCAAATCTCCCACAATGGCCACCCTGTGCTGGAGATCTGCTCTGGGACCCTGACTGGGTGAAGGGAAATTCCCAGAACCCCGTGGTCACCTTAAGGCATCCCAGATTTGCTGCTCAAGGAGCAGCTTCTGCCTTGCTCCCGACTCAGGCCTGTTTCCATCCTGATTCTCCAGGAGAGATCATCCTTCCATTCCCAAGTGGAAGCTGCCCAGCTCCTGAACTGGGTGGCAGCAGGGCGTGCCCCGTGCAGGGGAGCTGTTCTGGCAGAGCTTTCCGAGCTCAGTGCTGGGAATTGCTGGAGGTGTGCTCCATCCCAGAGGGGAATGCTCCAGAGGTGGGGCACCTCCTGCAGCCCTGGAGGGGACAGTCCCAGCGTCCCACGGCCACCTGAAGGGCTCCAGAAGCCTAAGGGAGGTCACACACTAAATTCAAAACCCTCCAGTGCTGCTTTGCCTCGGTGGTTCCCTCTCAGCACCACCCTTGGCTGAAACGACACCAAATAACCCAGGTTTAGATGTGATATCCCGCATTTTAAACTGCACAGGATCCCTCTTAATTGCTTGACAGCTTCCCTCAGGACACACAGAGGCACAGCCACTTAATATTCCAGGCTGGCTCTGGAAAAGGGCCCGGATACCCCAGGCAGCAGCAGCATCTGGAGCTCAGCTCCAGCCTTGGGCTAAAGCTGCCGGGGGTGGTGCTGGCCACAGGAGGGGCTGGAAAAGGGGGGTTGCGAGGTGGGGTTCCAGGAGCTTTCCCCACAGGGCAGCAGCTCCTGGCAAATGAAGCCAGGACCCAAGGCAGAGCTCGGAGTTGGGTGCCCCGCTCCAGCTGTGCTCCTGGTCAGCTTTTAATTCGGAAATTTTGGGGCAGGCAGCGGTTTAACAATGCACTTTTAATGACCTACCATGCATATATACATATATATATGCACCTTTTGTTTCGTTTTTATTTACCTTAGCAGCACACCCGGACCTGCTGCAGGTTTTCACATTAGACTTTAATTAGTGTTTTTATAGATGAAAGACAAAGACACCACTCAGCACAAACACACACATCTACTGTGCTGCGTTCCCCAAGGCACACACTTTAATGCCCAGAACACCAAGGCTCTCTCCATCAAAATTAACATTCCCTCGCTGGGTGCTGGGCCCATCTGGTAGCCGGGTTTGGGAGCTGCCTGAGGAGGGAACAATGTTTGTTGTTCTTGTCGCAGCAGTTAATGTTTTATAAACTCGTGAAACTCCACAGAATCGGGATCGCTGGGAAAGGAACCCGGGGCCAGCAGATGTGCCCCTCAATTAATTCATTTTAGGTGGGTTTTTTTTTTTTTTGGTTTTCTTTTCTTTTTAATAGCCTCATATTCAGCAGGGAAAGTGTGAGAGAAAAGACCGGGACTTTCCCCAAAATGAGCAGGGAGTCCGGTCCTCCTCGGCGTCTTATTCGCCTCCACCTGTGGATTTCCCTATGGATTTTCAGGATGGAAACCTTTCCATCATCATAGGGACCATCCCTGAGTCACAGTGAGGGTGACCAAGGTGCCAAGTCACAAACCCTGGCACAGAAGGTGTTCAGAACAATTTTGGGGCAGCAGCACCTGGCAAAGTTGCTGGAGACAGGGGAGGGGATTCAACACGGGAACAACCCGGACAAAAGCCCCACGTCCACACAAAATACCCCGTTAATGCCTCACTGCCCAGCAACCCCCAGTGGTCTTTGCTTCCCCATCCTCCCTCAGCTCTGACAGCATCATCCCACACCCCATTTGGGCTGGGAAAGCCTGGGAGAAGGAAGGAGAAGAAATGAGAAGGAAGGAGAAGGGAGGAGAAGGAAGGAGAAGGAAGGAGAAGGCAGGGGAAGGAAGGAGAAGAAAGGGGAAGGCAGGAGAAGGCAGGAGAAGGCAGGGGAAGGCAGGAGAAGAAAGAAGAAGGAAGGAGAAGGATGGAGAAGGAAGGAGAAGGCAGGAGAAGAAAGAAGAAGGAAGGAGAAGGATGGAGAAGGAAGGAGAAGGCAGGAGAAGGAAGGAGAAGGCAGGAGAAGGAAGCACAGACGCCTCTCAAAGGCAAACCATGGCTGCTGCTTCCTCCAGGCCACGGGTTCAGGCTCCGAGCCTCCATCCTTTAATCCCGTGCAACATTTATGGAACATTCCTTCCCTCCTCCTCTGGAGCAAGTGCAAATACAGGTTTGGCAAAGAGGAGCTGCCCACGAGGAAGGAGCTCCTCGGAGCAGTTGCACCAGGGCTTGAGCTAAACCACAACATCACACGTCTGAATAACGCCGTGAAAAATATATAAAATCTGTTATAGCATTAAAAGTTTCAACCCCATAAATCTTCAGCGCGCTATTTACTGGGCTGAGGAGGTGGCAGAAACAACATTCTGAAGTGGAATAGGAGAAGAAAAGAAAACGGAGCGCGGAGAGCAGGGGAAGCCCCCGGGAGCTGGCCAGGAACACCAGAACAGGCAGGGCTGGGGCTGGCAGGGCGGCCCCGAGCGCTGTGCACACACCCCCCACAGCAAACTGCTCCAGTGGAGCTCTGGAAAAAGGGATTGACCAAAACGGATGGGAATTCGGAAAGGGGGAAAAACGTCAGGTCAGGATTGGCAGCGAAGGAAACGTGGAGCAAGTAAAATTCACTTCTTGGAAGGGGCCATTGAGAGCCCCCATTCCCTTCATCCCCCCCGGTGCTCCCGCTGGCTGGGAGGGGATGGATCTACAGAAAACAGGGATTCAACCTGCCAGCTACAAGGTTTGCTCCAACACGTTGCCAAATTTGAATACAAACTCGGCGTTCAGGCTGAAATAAACCCCCACATTTTGTCAGTTTCCAAGCTGAAGCATGGGTCTGGTCTGAGCTGCTTCCCACAGACACAATCCCTGCGTTGTGGCTCTCAGCTCTGCGCTACAGGGCGAAAAATAGAATATTTCAGTAGCTGCTGTGACAAAGATTTAAACAACCCACGGCAAATCCTGCAACCTGTCAGCCCAAACCGTGGGGAAGTTATCCGGGGGTTCCAGCTGGAGCCTATCCCTCATTCAAACCAACTTTCTTTCACTTATAATTGAGAACAAATTCCATTTTCATCTGTGACTCAACTTTTCGAGCCTTTGTAGCTTCAAGTCAGCTCATTAACATTACTTAGACATCGGTTTTATAGTTGAATTATACCATGTTTATACTGTGGAATTCCATTACTTAATTGCTTCACTACTGGAAATTTCAGTGGGGTTCTCATTTTTCGCATAAATCTCGAGAATAAACATGTTTCTGTATTTCTCTTACTTAATTAAGTGCATGTTTCGTTTAAAAAAAGAAAAAAAATAATAGCCAACATAGACAAATTAGGCAAAGAATCATTTGTTTAATCAAAGGGGAAACTCGCGCCACGAGTGAAGGGGGAAACTCCCGAAGTTTTGCCTCCTGCTTCCAGTGAGTGCTGAGGACTCAGACTGCTCCAAATCACCCAAATGCGTCCATCCTACAGCAAACCTGTGCTGGGAGTCACTCCCACAGGGCTCCTGCAGCAAAGCCAAAAAATTGGGAAGCAGGTCCCTGTGAAATAACGAGGCCGGGCTGAACCGAGGGGGCACCGGGGCTGGAGGGGAAGGAGCTGTGCCAGCCCCTCCACCCCACGCCAGGGACAATTAAATCAGGGAATCATTCAGGCTGGAAAAGGCCTCCAAGGTCATGAAGCCCAACCTCTGACCCAACACCAGCCTGCCCCCTGAAGCACAGCGCATCCCACCCAACTGTCCCGACGCGGAGAACGGCTGCAGCTCCTCTCCCCTCTCCCAGGAAATCTGCACCTGGGTTTGGTTTCCTTAGGGTTTTTATCCGGGTGAAATGTAGGAGATCCCTTTGGATCGCTGCAGTGCTGGATTTTGGGGGGGGTTTTGTGGGTTTTTTGGGTGGTGGGGCTTCAATAAAAATCCCTCAGCAGCACTTCCAGCTGCTTCCCTCTCCCAGAGTGGGAACACCAAAGTCGTTCCTGCTCCTTCTTTGAAGGAGAGAAACAAGGAATGAAACCAAGAAATACCAGGAATAAATGTCTGAATTTGAGGTCAACAGTGGGATCATTTTGTCTTTTCACAAATTTGCTTCCCCCTCCGTACAGAACTTTTTTTACAGCTGAATAGGTTTGGAGTTTAACAAGGGATAAAATAATACCTCGAAATTAATGATGGCTGGAATTAAAGTAATTAAAGTTTTAAGAGCTATTTCTTATGACACGAGCTAAGGAAAAGAAGAATACACTTAAAAGAAAAGAGATGGATTTGTTGCCAGCAAAGTGTGAAAGATCCTATTTTAGCCTCTCATTCGTTTTAATTCTCATTTCTGTTGTTAGGGATCTTTATGGTGTTCAGGCCAAGGCACGGGGGTAGAACCTGGGCTTTTCCTGTGACTGCAAAACGGCTCTCAGAGGTCCTTTCCCTTAGCAAGAGTTTTGCCTTTTACAGCTGGAATCTCCCACCACCACACCTGTCCCCTCCTGCAAAGCTACCCGGACACTCCCTGTTCATCCCATGGTGCAAAATTCCAGCACTCGGCTCCCAACAACTCCTTTTGCCACAAGCTTCCCCTACAATAATTCTGGAGATAAAATTCATTCAGGAAAAAAACCCCAGATTTCAGGTATTCTCTCCTGTTGCTCTCTTAGAGGTGGCATCACCTGCCCCCTCTGCCCTCTCCTTCCAGGAGTTTTTCCTGGGACACAGCTCTGTGTGTTTAAGACCCAAAAACTCTGCAAGATCCTGTTTGGGGCAACCTTTTACTGAAACATTTCGGGAATTATCACCTGGCAGCAGCAGCAAAAACCCATGGGAGCATCAGGGTTCTGTGTCAGCACCTCACTCCTGAAACTCAGCCAGGCCTGTAGTTCCCAAAGGAGCTCTGCCTGCACAGCCTCCTCCCCTCCCATCCCGCAGGGATCAGGGGGTTCACAGCAACCACTTCATCCCTGGGCTGGGCTCAATGATAATCAATAATTTATCAATATCCTTGACGTGACGCTACGGGCTCTGATTTTCCTCCCGCTGGGACGTCTGGGGTGCTGTAAATGGTGTCCCCATGACCCAGGGGGAAGGTTTGCCCACAGGGGTGACCCCTGGCAGGGCCACCTGTGTCACCCGCCCCTGGGAGCTGCGGCCCCTCCGTGTGCTGCTCACAAGAAAACACCACTGTGAAAGCTGCCCTGAGGAGAATGTTCCCACCAGGCACGTCCAGGCATAGAGAAAAACCAAAGGTTTACTTTTTGAACCAAAAGAGAGGAAATTTAGGTTAGGTATGTGGGAGAAATTCTTCCCTGTGAGGGTGGTGGGACCTGGCACAGGGTGCCCAGAGAAGCTGTGGCTGCCCCTGGATCCCTGGAAGTGTCCAGGGATGGAGCTGGGAGCAACCTGGGGTAGTGGAAGGTGACCCTGTCCTTGTCAAGGATTTGGAACTAAAAGATTTTTAAGGTCCCTTTCAGCTCAAACCATTCTGATTTTGTGATTTTTGGCCTTCACTTTGACCCAAGTGCCCCAGCTCTCACATTTTGAACAGTGAGTTTGGGTTTTAGATGGGGAAATGCTTCCAAATTTAGCTCACACATTGCCACTGATTTCTACAACACAAAACCTTCTCTTGCAGTGAAAACCAGGTGGGATCCCACTGCCCAGGGAGCTCTCTGCAGCTGGACGGGTTTTAGGGCAGGTCACCTAAAAGGTAAGGGGCATCACTCAGCTACCCAGGAATGGCTCTTCCCTGCAGCACCTGGAGCAGCCCCTAACCCCCCTTCACCCCAAGGACACCGCCTGGTGCCCTCTGAAGGGAGCCTGGCACGGAGGAAGGGTTGGGTTTCCAGCAGCTGGGTTCCCCCGCCCGTCCCTGCAGCGCAGGGGGGTTACCCCGGGCTGGCGCCTTTGGTTCTTCTGGTAACCCCCAAAACCTTTCAGGTGCTGGCACAGAGAGGCCCTTTAATCTCATTTCACGTGCAGAGCCCTCTCCCCTGGCACAGAGCTCTGCCCCGGGCCGGAGCCCTCGGGGCGTGAAGCTGCCGGTGGCTTTGGGAGCAAACCCAGCAGCATTATTCCATTTTCCGCTGAATAAAAGTATTGAGGTCTCTTTGTCAGGGGAAAGCCGGGCTGGATTCCTTTATCCCCCTGCCCTTTGCGCTCACAATGCCAGACTCTGTCTGGTGGGCCGGGCAGGGGAGCCTCCCGAGAGATCCCAACAGGATTCAGTCCTCTGGTAATGGACTCGGAACGCCGGGTGGAACCAGCAGCCTCCTGCACGCTTCTCTTTGAACGAGGGTCGTCTGTCAGGGGTGGGGAGCAATTTAAAACCGCGGGGAAAGGGAGAGCTTAGGTGGAGAAGAATGATTTCTTATCAAAGCTGCCAATAGAGGAGACCCAGGTGGTCGGGCCGAGGGGGATCCCAAAGCCCTTCCTGCTGCCCGGAACGAGCAGACGAGGCTCAGGAACAAACGGGGGCTTTCAGCAGCTCAGCAGAAGCTGGGGGACAACCAGCGCCTCTGCCAGGGCCAGGGCAGGGAGGCAGGAGCCTGGTGCCCTCCTGGGGGGTGGCAGTGCTGGAATTCCCTCCTAGGGAACAGGAGAGCCGCAGGTAGGAGCGGCGTTCCGGAGGGGGATCCAGGGGCCGGGCAGGAATTCCGTGAGATGTTTTGTACACGTCCACATGTGGGGGAGGTGGGCAGCGGGAAGCCGCAAGAGCACGCTTGGACACGATGGTTAACAGAGCTCCCTGAACCCACTGGGGCTGATCTTGGGGTGCAGAGGACAAGCAGAGCAGGTTTTGCAGGGATTTGGGGGGATTTCTCAGTTTGTCTCTGATTTGGGGCCCTGTCAGAGGTGGGTCGCTCCTGCCCTCCCAGAGCCGGCCCGTTCTGTTCCACTCCTCGTCTCAAGTGAGACTGAATTCTCATTTCTCTCTGTTTTCTGGGAAGAATAAAAGCAGTTTGTGTCGGAAACGAGCCAAGTGGCACGAATAAAGTTGTTCTCAGGCAAGAAAACTCAGCATCCGCTGGCACCAAACAACTGGGGCTTAAAAACATTTAAAAACCTGTTTTAAAGCACTATCTGTGCACAGGAAACATCCCAGACTTCAGTGAATACCTTGAGAGTCCTTCTAATACCTTGAAGTGCGTGGGGGGAAGCGTAATCTGTTTTGATAACTCCTGACATTAAACAGTGATAAATAATTAAATCTGTTGAACTGTTTCATTAACCAAAGATAGATGGGGAGAGCTCCACAGATAGAATATAGATCAAAAAGATTGAGGCTGGCTCTAAATTCCCCTGATGTTTTATGACACCATTTGTATTCTGTCACTCACTAGCTTTATGTATAGTCCAAGCTGTGAACTGAATACCCCATTCAGAAAGCCACTCACTCTGCATGTTATTGCAATTTAATATTTTCACACACAGACACATCATTATCTTGGAACCCGACACTGCAAGGAGAATTCAGTAATTTTTCAAGAGTGCTGGGTTTTGGGTTGTGGGGGTTTTTTTTGTTCTAATGCGAGCACCGAGGCACGAGGATCTAAATGGCCACTCTGCCAGTATTTAACCTCTCCATAGATACATCAGCAGGTTGAGTCTGGGCTGTTTTCGGGGGTTTTTCTCATTTTAAACGTGTGTGAAGTCACGTTGTTGAAAGAATTAAAAAGGGAATTTAAGAATCTGCCGCTCTAAACAAGAAGAAAACTCCTTACACAGTTATTACTTGTGACCCTGAGCTGGAAATACAGACATAAAATACAGATATTGACATGGGAGTCCTCCAGGCTGTCCTTTCAGCCTTCAATTACCAAAACAGTGCCTTGGAATGGGATCATCTGCTGGGATTCTGAGGGGGCAGAAATACACATTGCTCTGGGATGTTCGGGAAGAATCAGGCACAGAACTCTACAAACTGCAGGTTAAAAGAATTTTTAAAAACCCAAAAAAACCAACCCATCAAGCACATTTACAAATATTTAGAAGCCAAATCACGCCAGAAGAACTCCAGAAGTGGAGACAAAGGCAGGGCTGATTTTTTCCATGGAGATAAATCCGTCTCACCCCAGCCCCTCGGTGGTTAATCAGTAACCAGAGCCACAAGGGCACTCGGACTGAAGGAAAAACTCTTCCTATGGAAACACCACGGATGTCCCAAAGATCCCAGAGCCCTCAGGGCCTGCTCCAAAACCCAGCAAAGTCCATGGGAAGACCCCCAGGAGCCACCAAGGACCTCAGCAGAGTTGGGGGCTCCGAGCAGCGAGATTCGGATGCCACCCGGGGCGAGCCCGGCCGTGGGGAGGGTTCCCTCAAGGCCCTGCAGAGCTGCACAGGGGGAAAGGCAAAATTCCATCCTGGAATCCACAGTTCCTGCTGCTGAGTTGGGCCACGAGCCCTCGGCTTGCCCCGTTACACCCTCGGGATTTTCACGGGGGGAGGGCGGAGGCCTCAAAGCCAAGCGGCGCCCCAGGAATCTCCCACGATTTCACTGTCCCCCCACCTCGTTCATCAAAGCTCTGCATTCCACAGTGCATCACCAGGAGCCCTCGGGCAGGGAAGGTGGGGAGAGCCCACCTCTCACCCTCATTTCCCTGTGCTTTTTCTCCAGGTGCAGGACTGGGGCTGAGCCACCGACCCTCCAGGGCCGCGGCTCCCCCAGCCCAGCCTGCAGGAGCCCATTCCCGGCCTGAACAGCCAAATTCCCCAACACCACACAAACCCCCGGGATACCACAGCCACAGGAGCACCGAGGAGGTGCTGACTGGGGTTCATTCTGCAGCTCTGGTTAATGCCTCCAGACTTCTTTCACAAACTGCTAAACAATAAAAAAATCCCTGTTCCGTTACTGTCCGTTGGGTAAAAATAAATTTACAGATGGGTGTTAAACGCACCCCTGATCCACTGGGACTGACACTGCTCTTCCAAAAATCAGTATTTAGCTGGGAATTGACTCCTGGACGTGGGAGAAACTCCCCGGCTGTGGCCGGAGATGATGTTGGTGGCACCAACCTTGGGGACACCCTCCAGAGCCACCCAAAAACGCTCCTCCGTCTGAAACGGGCCTTAGGAAGCCAAGAGTGGGTTGGGTGAGGAAATGAAAAACACACTTGGAAACAGGGAACATCTGTGCCATCCACCTGCTGGCCCGAGCAGCTGCGGGATCCAGCAGGGATTCTCCGAGGATGTTTCACAGGTTGGGGTTGTTTTGCTTCACAGGTGCACCCATCTTTTATATAAACCATCGTAAACCCCAGACAAGAAGTGATTTCGGGAAGCACTAAAATCACCTAAAAGGTCTTAACTGCCCGAATATTGCATCTGTGTGGGAAAGCAGGAACCTCTGGGTGTCTGAGGGAGCATCAGCAGCTCCTCATGCGCTTCCTTGAGGACACCAGCAGAGATAACTGGGATTTCCTGTGGGCTCACCTGTGAAATTCCCTCCCTGATAAACGCTCCCAGGGACAGAGGACAAAGGACCAAATTCTCTCCTGAACTTTCCCTGGATAAAGACTTGCAGGGAATTCTAGCAGGAAACGTTTAAGAACTCCCAAAGTGACCAAGATCTGGTTTTATTCTCCTGTGTGGGATACATGAGCAGAACTGTTGCTGAGCAAAGGGCTTTTCAAAGTTCTCCACGAGGCATCAACTCCTTCTAAACCTGCCCACTGTGCCATGTAGCGATTGGAATTTATTTTATCCCTGTGTGATAATTCTGGAATAAAACGTGATCGCTCGCAAGTTGGGCAGGTTCTTTATTTCACATGGAGGTCATAAAATATAAAATGAAACCAGTCCTTTTCTATAAACGGAACAAAATAAACGGTGAGGCGATTTTATCCTACATGAACTCGCAGCACAGCCATTTAAAAATTCATTTTTACGTGATTGAGCCCAAAAGGTCCACTTGCTGCAGAATAAAAACCACTAAACACCGTCCTGAAAGCAAAGAAAATGCCAGACTACACATAAACAAAAGCTTTTTTTTATTAGTGTCTGAGATGGAGCGAAGGGGTTTTTAGCCAAATATGAAACTTGCAAAAAAAAAAAAAAAAAAAAAAAAGGGGAAAAATCTGGAGCAGCAAATTGGACAAAATCATCCCGAGGACCTCGCTGGGAGCTGGACCAAGACAAAGGTTTTAATTAATGGGACTAATGGGACATTGCTGATCCAGAAATCACAGTGAGGGGATCCCTCCCATGCCACAGACGGAGCAGCTGAGGGTAAATTATTATTTTAAGCTGGGAAAGTTACTCTGTCAGCTCAGTAAAAGGCCAAATTCCTGCTTTTCCTGCGTCCTGGAGCAGGTGATGTTGTTTCAGTAAACTCCAAGTTGGTTTTGTTGTAACACCTGGGGCACAGGAGCTGCCCCCGTTCCACTTTTCCGTGTTCGGAGCAGAACTTCGGGTCAAACTTCCTGCATTTCCTCCCAGCCAACAAATCCTGACCCCAAAGAAAGGGGAGAAACACATCTGCCCTGGAGCTCGGGGCCAGTCCTTGGCTGGAGCTGGTCCCGGCCTAATCCTGAGCCTAAAACCCAGGTAAAGCCACCCTGTGACAAGGATGGAAAAGTCTCTTTTTTCCCCTCACCCTGCAGCTTTCCTGACACCCCCCAGAGCCCAGGGAACCAACAGAGAGCTGTGATCCCAATCCCAACCCTACACAGCCACTCCGTGCCCTCCAGACCCGGGGGAGAACCCGGCCCGAGCTCCTTCAGTGCCCCTGAAGTGATTTCATCCCGAGAAGGAAATAAAGGCGACTCCTTCCTGCCCTGCCACGCCAATAAAACCACGAATTGATATCACCTCCAACAAGGTGCCGCTGCTGTAAAGCTGAAGATAGGGAAAGAAAGTGAACTACTGGTTATGACAGCAGGGCAAGGGAGAAGAAATAAATAGAGCCGAGTGCGTGCGAGGCAGCAGATGGCTCATGTCCAGCCTGGCCCATCCTCTGCGGATTTACTCCCCTGGAAAGGAAGTCCTCGCCACTTCAGAAAGCAGCAATCTGCCCGAAAAATGCTGAGGTTATAGAACTGATCATTCTCTGGGCTGAGGGGAAAAACCAAGCCAAGCCAAACTGCGTCTCTGCACCAGATATTGATCTGCAGGCACTGGGAGTGAGCCCCCTCAAAGCAGTTACAGTCCCACATTTGTGCCTTTTATTGTGCACGTGGAATCTCCGGGGCCGTGTCCTCAGCTGGTGAAAATGAGGTGCATTGATGCTGGTGCTGATTTACATGGGTCGGGGATCTGGCCTCTCATGTGAAAAAGAAATCCTGAGTTTTATCAGCTTAAGCTCAGGATCAGGCACGGGGGCTGTGCCCAGCCTTGGTCACTGGCCACACGTCCCTTAAACCAGCCCTGGGTGCTCTTACACAGGGGAAAAATAACATTTTAGAGTCAAAAAAGAGCAGTTTTGTGGCTGAATTGTGAAAAACACCCCGGTGGAGGGAAGCGGGGTACAGCGTGAACCAAAGTACCTGGATTTGTGGGTGTGTCGAGTATTTGGGTTCAGGCGGGCTGGGCTGGGCCCAACCTCACGGAATCGGGGCTGAGGGCTGATTTTGGGAGCACAGGGTGGGATGGGCACAGCCTCGGCGCTTCCTCTCCCACCTCAGAGCCCGAAGGAGCTCTCAGAGCTGCGCTGGGACGTTCCCCGTGGGGTCACACAGACAGAGAAGCTGCGGAAGGGGGGGAGGTGGTGGAAATGCTGCTGAATTTTGGAATATTCCCCACCTGCACTGCTGAAAAAACTGCTCCTTGCACTTGCCCTCCCGAAACTGGGATTCCAACCGGTGCAACACAAATTTGGTTCAAAAAAAACCACTGAGTGCTCAGAGTCCATCTCCAAACCAGGGAGCTTCAGGCAGACAGGAGGGGATTTTCTGCCGGGGAAGCAACCCATGAATCATTCAATAAAGCCTCCGTGCGATAACGAACAGCCGACCTTCTCTGGTGGTGATAAGATATTTTAACTGGAAACATCAGGCCGTGTTTAAAAAATGATTACAAATTATTTTAACAGTGTATTTGCAGAGGGTTATAAAAACAGCTATAATATTTTTGCCTTGGATTCTAGAATTACCAGGGTGACAGCTAATGCAGTAATGATTTGTTTCAAATGCCAGTGTTTAAGCTGTATAAAGCTGATTTTATACATTTTTCCAGTAGGCCGCATTGTAGTTAATGAAATTAAACACACCAATCGCATTTGTCCCCAGGGGATGAGGAACTGAACACGCCACTGGTTTATTTTTTTATTAAAATAAATTGCAGCCAGCAAGATGGACTAATTGCCTACAGAATTGAAAAAGAAACATTCCATTGATATAATTAAGCCAATTTTCATGGACAAAAATAGTTATAGTGGATATAAAATAAGCAGAGCATTCAGGGCAGTCTGACTTCTCTCCCCCAGCCCTCTGTGTTTTGTCCAGGACATTAACTATTAAACAAATATGGATCTCAAACGGGCTGACAGCGTTATCTGGTAATGATGGCTAAATTGATCCCAATAGCTGAGGCCAGGGCATTGTGGCTCAGGGCTCTGCTGGGAGAGTTCCCCAAGCCAAGAACAACAGAGCAGCAAAAAAAGAAAAGAAAAAAAAAAAGAAAAAAAAGAAACCCCCACCACCTCCCAAAGCTGACCTTAAAGCAAAACACCTGAAAGATGTAAAACTATGGAGGCAAAAATAAATCAGCACCTGGCTGCTTTTGGGCTGACGCCTCACCCCCCGGTGCCTGTGCAGTCCCTGCCTTGGGGAGGGCTGTGGTCCAGGCAGCCCCACTCCTGTCCCTAATATAATTACAAAAAGGGAATGGTGAAGAGAAGACAAAGTCTTTCCACACCAGCTCGGCGCAGCCCAAGATTTACCGTGGGTGGAAGCATTATTCTGTGGCCTACTGGAAATAATTTGGCTGTCTCAGTCCATTTTCACCTGGAAAATGTCTCCCCAAGAGGAGCAGTGGCCTCGTTTGCAGCACAAAAGTGGGTTCAGTGGTACAAAAAAACCCCCACTTTATCAATTATTTTTATAAACTGGGGTAAAACACTTCTTTTAGGGCACAGGATGAAAGTTCAGTCACTCTCTGAACAGAAACTTTCCTTCCTCCCACTGTCCTGCACACCTCTGCACAGAAAAGCACTTAAATCCATGGGAAAGGAGTTCATTTTCCAACCCTACCCAACCAAGACATCCCTTAATTCAGGGAAATTTCTTCCCAGTTACAAAAAAAAAAAAAACAAGATAAAAAATCTCCTTATCCAGGGTATGAGCACTCAGAAGCGTGAGGCACACTTAGTGCAGGGATGAAAGTCATATTTCATTTTTATGAGCAAAGAAGGTGCCATCCTTCAAGGAAGGAAGAGGAGCAAGAAGTCCTCCCCGGGACAGGGACACTCCGTTACAGGTTTGGACGCTGCGCAACGCAAACCCCAACTGCAATAAAAATGAAAATAAACAGCCGTGAGGAGGTAGCGCTGATGCATGAAAATCCATTAGGAAAATAAAAGAAATAATAAAGTCATAGATCTTTTCCACTCCAACATCCCTGACCTGAAATTCCTCCAGAAAAAAACAACAACAAAAAAAAAGAGATCCCAAAAGGGTGGATTTAAGATCAGGAAGCCCAGCAGGAATTTTGTTGGGGGATGCTTGCAGCACTGACATATCAACAGGCTGTTACAGGGAGTGGGAAAAAATGTGTTTGCACATCCCCTTCAGATGTCTCCATCCCCAGCTGCAGACAGACACGGTGGACATGCATTTATTGATGTGCTGGCTTCTCACCCCCCCGGGATGAACGATACCTTTTGGGAAATGGGCATGAGAAAATCGTTGCCCAGCCAGGATTTGGATGTTTCCCGTTAGCGTCCGGAGCTGCGCGAGTTTGTCATTGAAATAATCTCTGACTGGGGAGAAAATAAACATGTCCAGCAACAGGGCAGAGGCAGCAAGTTGTGGAAACAAAGCCCGAGCTTGTCCTGGCCCACGGAGAGCACCAAGAGCCCCAGGTGCCACCAGCCTTGTGCCACAGAAAGGGGCTGCGCTGGAAATGCGGGTTTTTCTTCCACTGAACAATTTCACACACCACAAGTTTTGATGCAACAAGGGGGGGCAATAATAATAAACAGAGAGAATATAAATTTTACAGTTAGAAGGGCAAAAGCAGCTCTGAAAAATGTGGATTCTCCTCCTGATCCTGCCACCAGGAGCGGGCAGGGAGCCTGCACAAGTCACTCACTGAGCACACCTCCTCCCTTCCCCAGCCCTGCCGGAGGATAACAACTCCTTCCCCACCATCCAGGTGGCTCCTGAGCCTCACCTCCTTCATGTTTGCAAACTTCTCAGGCCTTTGTCTTCAAAGCACCGTATTAAATAGCACCGAGCTTTTATAAAACACATAAGCCGCAATAATCATAGCCATAATCACAATAATAACACTTCTCACTCAACAGGGCCTTTCCTTGCGAGAATCTCCGGGTGCTTTGCAAACACGAATGAGCGCAGCCGCGCCCGGCGAGGCGATTTCCCTGCGGCACAGGAGATTCCCGTGGCATTCCCTACAGGGGCCGGAGCCCGCAGCCCGGCGGGCAGGTGGAACCCGGCGCAGCGGGGCTGGAGAATCCCGGCAGAATTCCCTGCTCGTGGAACGCTCCCACCCGCCCGAGGAGCCGGGGCTATCATTACGGCGAGCGGCAGCGATGAATTACAGCGCGGCCGTGTTGTGAAATCCAAGCTCCTGCCTCGCGTTTTGCCTGCGAGGGAGCGCGGATTGTGCGAGCCTCAGGTGCGCTGCGCTTCATCCCGGCCGGCTCTTCCCAATCCTGCTCCTTTCGGGGCTCTCTTATCCCGCTACCGCGTGGCTGAAGATCGGGCAGAAGGGCAGTTCTGTGCTCTGTCCGAGCTCAGTGTCTTCCCCAGGTATTTTTAATAGCAGCCCCCGGGAAAATGCTGGTTTTATTTTCATCCCCTCAGCTTATTAAAGACCTCCTCTGCTATTCCTGAACTCACACAGCAGTCCCAGTGCAAAGCCTAAAAATGAAACAGGTTTAGGTGTCCGACGAAGTGGTTTAGAATACCGATTCGGTCCGGTTTGTGCACAGAACATTCTGGTCCGTGACCGTGCAGTAGCTCTGATTTTGTTGCGTGTTGTAAGACCTTTGCATGTGCGCTGCCAGCCCGACAGACAAACGCCTCTGCACACGATCTTGCACCGGCACGGAGGTTTTATAGGAAACGGGAAATCAGTGAAATCGGGAATTCGGCGAAATTGGGATAGCGTGCCTTTCCCTGATGCACTTTACAAAGTTCTATTCCTATCCAGACACGCCAGTGCCCCGTGATGTGAACACACGTGGACGGGCACCACCAGCACCTCGTCCGAGCTGCTCGGACTCCCACGAGCAGGGCCGGCAGCGAGGGCCAAACCCCGGTCCCCGATCCCTGCGTCTCCTCCAGCACTTTGGCACCTCGACCTGCAGCTCCGGGGGTGAGGGCAACCAGCCCCCCACGGCAAAGCCCCAGCTCGGTGCCCCCGTTTGCCAAGTTCCTGCCCAGGCCAAGGAGAGGACGAGCTCTGCAGTTGTTCCCTCTGTGCTTTTTCCCAAATAACCTACGCGGGACGAGTGGGAGAACTGACAATTTATATTTGTAGAATTGGGGGTGGTGGGGGGAAATTAACAGTGAAGTGATCTTAAATCCTCGGCGATTTTTGTTGAAGCGCCTAATTACGCATCACCTTAATTAGCGGATCAACCCCCCCTTCCCTGCCCGGCATCCCTAATTGCCTAATTGAACAGATCCGGGGCAGGACGGGGCGGGGGGGGGACCCAGCCACGGCGGGGACCCGGCGGCGGCGGTCCCGCACCTGCGCGGGGCTCCGCACCCGCGGCCGCGGCCCGGGAGAGCTTTGGGGACATCACGGTCACCGAGGGCAGGGGACCGGGCCGGGCACAGCGCGGCCGCTCGCTGCCTCCCTCTGCTCCCCGGTGTCCGCCCTCGGGGCCCGGAACCGGGCTCTGGGTAGGAACAGGGCAGAGGGAGAGCTTTGAAGATGGGGAAAAAATATCTAAACGCCCGAAAGCGCCGTAAATTTTCTTCCTCCGTGCGTCGCAGCGTTGGAAGCGTCCGGGGGAGCACAAACGGAGCCATGCGCCGGGGAGCGGCGCTTGGGCTCCAGCTCTGCGTTCGTTCCTCTCCCTCACCCCTTTCCCTTCACTGTCTCATCACCCTTGATTTAAAAAAAAAAAAAAAACAAACACAAAAATAAACAAAAATAAAATATCAGTAAACGAGAAGCCTGTTCTCTCTTTGAAGCCGAGGAACCGGTGCAGGGGACGGCAGGGCTGCGTTCACAACCATTTTCCTGCCAGTCCAGCCTGCCCGGAGGATGCACCAGAGCTGCCTGAAAACTCCGGCTCCGAAGTGTGCCTCGGTCCTATTCCCAACAGTGAACAGCAAACGGGGCTGCAGAAATATCAGAAATGCCAGCACGAGCATTTCTTTAGAGCCTGCGATCCTGCCCAGCCGTGTGTGGCTTGGTATTAAATTTGTGCTCTGAAATTCAGGGATTTCGAAAGGAAACGAATTCGCTTTAAGTGTACAGCGCCCAACTCCTGGGTTATTTGCCTCCTCTGCATCCTCTCGCCAGCAGCAGCGAGACCCCCGGCTGCCGCAGAACCTTCTCCCCACTCACCCATATTTTATTTTCTCGCGGAAGGACGAGGCCCGCGGAGCCGGGGACGCGGCGTGGCCTTCTACCTGCCCGTCCCGCGGATCCCCTTCGGGGCTGCGGGTGGCCGAGCCCCCGGAGCCGCGGGGCACAGCCCGGCCCTGCGTGGGATGCAGGGGCAGCGCTCACCTGGGCGCCGGCACCCCCGGGGCTGCTGCGCCTCCCCGCACCCTGACCGAGCCTCGTCTTTTGATTTACAGCCATTTCCAAAGGCTCCCAGCCCGGCCGGGAGCCGCAAAGCGAGCGAGGACCATGCCCGGCTCCGGTTCAGCTCCGCTGCCCCGGTACCTGCCGCTCTCCCGGTGTGAGTGGGACTGAAATCGCCGAGAATTCCGCTCCCACCCCAGCGCACACGCGTTCGCCCCCTTTCCCAGGCAGGTAATAGAGTCGAATTCCCAGCGGAGCCTCACATCTGCTTAAAATATTGTCCAATGAAATGAAATTCTACAGCACGGCGTGTTTTTAAAGCCCCGCGTCCCGCTGCCTCGCACGGCTCGGCGGCCGCGCACCGGGGCCGTGAGGGCTTTCCCTGCTCCCGCAGCCGCTCCCGGGGCTGGAGCACCCAGGAAAGCGAGCTGGGAAGGGACCTGCGGCGTCCCGTGCGGTGCAAGAAGTTGTCGCTACCTTGCCGGGGAAAATACAGAGAGATCCCTACACTCGTGTCCGTGTTTAATCTGTTTCGCAAATAAATACTCCTGGGATATTGAAACCTTAGCTCTGGGCTACTGTTTTGAACTGTGATCCCTAAAAAAATCCTCGGCTGAAACCCCATAAACCGTTGGGCCTTGTATTGTATTAAACACCTGATTTTAATCAGGGCTCAGCCTCCCAGGCGCGGTCGCGGCCACTCCGCGGACGCGGCCGCAGCTCCGGCCTCCGGGAAGGGCTCGCTCCCGGCCGCGGAGCTCCCAGCTCTTCCCCGAGCTCTTGAGATATCCAGGCACCGAAATCCTTTTAGCTCTTAAGCTGCAGGAGCTCGCTGAGAGCTCACGGGGGGAGCGTGGAGGGTCCCGGCCGCGCTCAAACGCGGCCGGATCCGCATCGCACCCACCGGGGACACATCTGCAAAAACCCGCTCTGAACCCGCCGGGGCACATCTGCAAAAACCCCAGGGCCTTTTCAAGAAGGAAAAAGAA
>VZRQ01007132.1:1742-24920 GCA_013397975.1 Machaerirhynchus nigripectus
GGCGGGGTCCTGGCGCTGCCCGCCGGGCTCTGCCGGGCCTGTGGCCATCCCCGGCGGGAGCGGTCCCGCCTGCGCCGCGCCCTCCCCCTCAGCGGGCTCCGAGTGAGCGCCCGGCTCCCGCCCGGCTCCCGCCACCGCCCTGTGAGCACTGAGGGGGCTTTGGGGGCGTGACTGAACTCGCCAGAGAGAGCAACTATTCATAGGAGAGTTGTTCAGGCCTTGTGAAAGATTAACTGAGAAACAACTGAAAATCCCAGGCTAATTCGTGTGTTTTAATGCGTGGTGATTCCTTCAAGACGCTTTGTTTGTGCAGTCGGGCCCGCGGGGCCGGGCCGGGCCGTGTCCCAGCCAGCACAAACACCCAGGAGCTTTGATGTGTGTGTGCAGCATGTCTGGGACCCGGGAAACGAGTCACCACCTCTGCACATTCCCCGGCTCCTTTCAGGGGTGTCACACAACAGGAGCGTTCCAGGAGGAACAGGCATTTCTGCATCCTCAGGACAGCGTGCTCCTGTGGGCCTGGTGGTGCATCAGAGGGAAAGCCACATGTGCCAGACTAAGTTTGACTGTAGGAGAGGGATGGCGCAGCAGAGGGCCTGGGGACCTGTGGTGCCAGCCAGTGGCCGGGCACTCAGACACAGCAGGAACACCCCGGACTGTCACACTTCAGCTGGGGGGGTATAAAAGCCATGGGGTTCTTTGTTCAGGGTCCCTCAGAGGCACCAGCTCAAGCTCTTCTGTTCCACCATGATGAAATTGTTTTAAGGATCCAGAGGTCTGACACTCTGCTATGGAGTATGTTCCACATTTCCAGTCTTTCTGGGCATTTGGGAGCTTTTGATTTCCTTTTGCACCCAAGATAAACAAACCCCAAAACTGCACAAATAACTCCTTTATCATTTCCCCCCTTTTTTTTTCAGCTGATTTTTACATTGTTCTATTCACTCTGCTACCCTTGTCCTTCTCTTTCCAAAATTCTTGGGCCTATTCAACTCCAGCCTCGGATGGTGCACATTTTTTTTAGTTCTGCAGTAATTTATCCCCAGGAATTCTGTCCACCACAGCCATTTAAATGTTGCAAAAACCTTACTCTGGGCTGCAGAGCACCAGAGCAGGCACTGAAGAAGGGGGCATTTGGCCACACAAGGTGTAATTTGCACGTTTGTCTACTCAGGGCTCTTCTAGTGATAGTTTGGTGATTACCTCATCTTACCACACGTTAGAAGTAAGCGGGCTGTGGGCTTGAGGCAAGAAAGAAGAGCCCTAATGGTTGCAGAGCTGGACAGCACCGCAGCAGTGGAGGGGTTTGTCCTGGATGGCACGGTGGGGATCCAAGGATTCTGCACCTCTGCCGTGACTGCGTGGGAAGTCTCAATAGAGAGAGTGAGCGTTCAGTGTTTTACTGCAGCAGTTCTTGCAGGGGAGGCTGCTGCTGATGTGGAGGTGACCCTCCAGTGGGAGAGGGGCTCTCTGAAGAACAGATAAAGCAGCAGAGGCCAGCTGGGTCTTGCTGTCCCATCGTGCTGCAGCAGGGTTTGGTCGGGATTTGAGTGTCAGCAGGGCAAGGCGGTGCTCCTGCTGAGTGTAAAGGGAAATCTGCCCACACACCAGCCCTGGCTGCAAGGCTGGCACACAGAGCTGAGTCAGGTTTGGTGCACGAGGACCCCGTAAGGACTGTTTGCTCTTCAAGCATTTCATAGAATCCTCACTGAATTCTGGAATGGACCTTAAAGCCCATCCAGTGCCACCCCTGCCCTGGGCAGGGACACCTCCCACTGTCCCAGGCTGCTCCCAGCCCCAGTGTCCAGCCTGGCCTTGGGCACTGCCAGGGATCCAGGGGCAGCCACAGCTGCTCTGGGCACCCTGTGCCAGGGCCTGCCCACCCTCCCAGGGAACAATTCCTTCCCAATATCCCATCTATCCCTGCCCTCTGGCAGTGGGAGCCATTCCCTGTGTCCTGTCCCTCCAGGCCCTTGTGAAGGGTCTCTCCTCGGGTTTCTTGTGGGCTCCCTTCAGCTACTGAATTTGGTCACCTGATTTGCATCACTTGGGTCACAAATTAATTAACAGGCTGCTGCTGAAGGTGGTGGGTTCGATTATTCACTCAGATGGGCAATTTTTGGTTTTATCCATGATGGGTTCAGTCAGTTGTGGTGGCCAGTTTGGCCATAATTGTAAACACACTTGTCAGTGCACCAAAAAAGGTATTAAATAGAAAAGCTCCCAGTTCTGCACTATCCTGTGTAGGGTAGTGGGCTGTGTGTAGGTGGTTTTTCAAATGCCAACACCTGACATTGACTTCAGAAAGGTTATTGTAGCTGGAGCTAATGATATGTGAAAGCCCTTGTTCATGACACTGATTTCAGCAGCACTGCCCTGGTTCTACAGCCCGAGTGTCCTGGGCTGTAGAAATAAACAGCTAAAATGCACAGCTGAATAAACAGCACCAGGAGTTGGTGCTGCTCTTTGGAGTTGGTAACTGTGATAAATAATTTCTTGGGAAACTGAGACACTTGCAAGTGCATTTTAGTGTTCCCAAGCCTGACTGCTAATGCCTGTCATGTTGCCTTGCCTCTTTGCAAAGCTGCATTTGTGTTTGTGATTCACATGTGATATTTTCCTTTCAAGTGTGCCTATTTTGGGATCATTCTGCCAAAGTAGCTGTTTTAATTTGGATTTGATATAAAATCATCCAACAGTTGAGGCATGTATAAATTATCTGTATTTCAAACTGGTCTATTTTTAACTCTAAATGTTAGTCATTTACAGAAAGGAATAAAAATATTTCAGAAAAGGATAGATTCTTGTTTAACTACTTAAATCTATCAGACTGGATGAACTGTTCACTCTGCACACTGGCATTCCAGTCCAGATCCTAAGGCTGTAATCCAAAACTGTGTTATGATGGTGTCCCAGTTGTTTCTGTTTTGTTAGATAAAAATGCCTCTACAAAGTGTATTGCAGGTAGTAAGGTTTTGATTAGTGTTTTTTTAGTATTATTATATCACACTACTTTATGTATTTGCTGAATGTAAGTATGGACAGAATCATATCCTTATGGAGATTTCATAATGAAGTGTTTTTTCACTTAAGATCAATAAAAGTTTAGCTAATAAGATAAAATTTTACTCTTATTCAAAGCACTTAAAATGCCTCCATCAATTTTCTGTTAAAAACAGTTTTTCTTAGCAAAAAAAAAAGTCTAAATTAGGGCCTGGTGACTACTGCTCAACATAGTGCATTTCTCCACTGCAACACCTTCTAGAAATAGGTTGGTTACAATTATTTAAGAGATCTAAAGGAAAACATTGTCTGCTGTCAACAGCAGATCTCAAGATCTGTCCATCTGTCCATTATTACTCTTGGTCTTATTTCAAAATTTCTGAAAGGAAAAGCAGCTTCATAAGTTCAGTAAATATTTATTTTCTGCAAAGTGAAATCAAATATCATTAATGTAAACATAGGTAATACATAAATATTAACTCAATCCATTGAACCTTTGTGGATCATGGCACTGAACTTATGGCAATCATGGAACTTGGAAATGTTTCTTGCCAATAACAGAGGTTTCTAAATCAATAAACACATCTGAGAACAGGAGAACCCTTCACAATATAAAAGCACAGTACCTGAAACCAAGTGCTACAGAGGATGGTCACATGGAGCTGTTCTTTAAAACTATGTAGACTGAACAATTGCCACTAAAACTCCCTCTATAAAAATAAAATTGTTTGTTAATAACTTCTAATACCTAAAGTTAGGTAGATCATGCCAGGTAGCACAAAATACAGTAGCTGGAAAATGCAAAATAATTTGGTTGGCCCATCTAATGCTTTGCCAGAGCTGTGTAGAAATCAAGAAGGATTCTCTGTTCCTTCTTTAATCCTTTTCCTTTTTTCTTCCAGTGCTTGTTTAAATACAGTTTTCAGGGTATTGTAAACATATGGTCCATTCTCAGAATCGAAGCTTGTCTAATAAAAGAGAGAAGTTTCAGTTCAGTTGTTAAATAGATGCCATGCAGCAAAATTCAAAGTAGATGCACAACATTAAAAAAAAAGCTTTGATGATGACTAGACATTAAAATAAACCAGAAAAAGAAGAAATGTAGTGATTGTTTCAACAGGCAGATTTACAAGATATGAGGAAGCAGCATGGTGAACATTCTGTTCAAGTTCAGATTTCACTGGCTGTATCTGAGAAGCAATCTGAGCTGAGCAATAGCTTCACCTGTCACTGTTCCTGAATGAGCCCAAAGCAGAAGTTAGTTACTGACATCCTGTGTTACAGGCCTGGCACATAACTGGCTTGCAGGGTGATCTCAGAAAAAGATTTAGTCAGATGGAAAGACTTCACGTGGTACAGAACCTACGTTTGGTAAGCTACTCCCAGTGATTAGTCAGTGTCACCCCTTAAAAAGGACCTTTTCCTTAATTTGAAGATATCCATGAACTGGCAGTGGTCCAGAAATAGAAAAATGAGACTCCAGGATTAAGGCTGTAGTAACAGAATTTAATTTTATTGAGAATATTTCCAACCCTCTCTGTATGTGATTACTGTAAAGTGTAAACTCTGAAATAAATAAGTGTGAAGGACTTACTGTAGCCTTTCTCACAGAGGCCTCCCTCTGTTGCTTGATTCACCTTTCATGATTTAAACCAAGTAAATACAGTATCATGGACAGTTATTTAGGATTACTTGCCTTGGTGAAAGCTTTGATAGCACGAGCAAGTAAGGCCTCCTCCACATCAGCTGGCAGCACCTGCAGGTTCACCACGCAGTGTAAAATACAAAGGATAGTCTGACACTGTTCCTGGTGGGTAAAAGGAACAGCAGCTCATTAGAAGAAATATTTCCATGAAAAGCATTTCAGCACTCAGGTTTTGTTAACTGCTGTTGTGCCTTCCTGTACTGAAACCTTTAGGTGCAGGAGTTGGTGGGGAATTCCCACCAGCCTAAAGAGCCTCTGCATAATTATTTCAGCCACAGTGGGAGAGCTCCTCTCCTGAGTACCACCAGCTGCTGTGGGAATTCCCCAGAATTTGTGGGAATTTAAAGATCCCCTCCACGAACCGTACCCTTCCTGTGAACTGGCACAGGAAAGGTGAGATTTGATCTTTTCAGCCCAAAATGCTGTGCATGTTCAGGGCTCTTCTCCCCATCCTGCACCTCTCTGTCCTCCCAAGTCTGTCACCACTGGAAGCTGGCAGAGAGACACCTGAGCAGTGCTTGCAAGGAGGAATAAAGGGGGGAACAGATCTTTGTGGCTGCTCCTTCCCATCCCTTTTCCAGCTTAATTAAGGGGCTGGAGCATCTGTCACACGAGCAGCCTGCTCTAGGTAACTGTTTTGAGCAAGACACTTGGACTAGAAGATATCCAGAGGCCTGGCCAACACAGCTATTGTGGGATTCTGAAATAATACAGGATAAGGAAAGATAAAATTAATGTTGAAAAAAAAATGTTCCTTTCCCATTAATTTATAACAGATGTCAAGCAGTTTTTATCTAATATGAATAGAAAGTTAAAACTCCGATTTAAGTGGAAGAATGCTTCAGGAAGAAACACAATGTTTTCACATGAACTTGGGAATTCTGAACATGATGTCATGGAGATGGAGACTGCACATAAAGTTCTGACCACCTATTGATCAGAAGCTGTATTTTTGGGTATCTGGAAGAGATAAAAGGGGCTCTATTTTCTTCATAAATACCTGGGAAACAAAGAGTTCCCAGAGAGTTAGGAAATGTATATAATTAAGAGACCAAGAATGGAGAATTTTATTTATTTTTTTCATCTACTGTGTATGTAACCTTTGGGGAAAGCACAGTTAAAGAGTTTGGATCAAAAGTAACTGGTTTGCATAGGGATTTCAGGATACAGGTGGCCACAGTTCTGACTTCTGTAGAAGAATTAGGCCTGGCTTCTGATTCTCTGAATTAGCAAAATCTTCCTATTCCTTGCCCCAGCTCTCCCACAGCTGCCAGGCTGAGATGTGTGCACAGCACATGGGACAACCATGAAGTGCAGCTGCCAGGTGAGACAGAACAAAAGCCACCATGGAGTCACAGAGCAAAGGTTTCCCATCTTTGCCTCCAGACCTGCAGCTGCAGGACGTGCAGGGCAACGTGGTGCAGCTGAGCTGCTGCTGAGTGGTGTTCCAGGGCTGTGTCTGGTGTTTTTCTTGTCATATTCATTGCCATAGTATTGATTGTGACAACACAGCACTGAGTGACAACTCACACAATTCGATACAGAATGAATTCTCATTCTGATTTTGAAAGAGATCGAAGTGGCTTTTTTAAAGTGCAATTCCCTTGCCTAAAGTTAAAGAATGAATTGTCAGATCCAATATGTACCTTTCTCAGCAAGTAGAGTGCATCCTGGGATTCTGTGCAATTTTTTGCCAGCATGTCAATATCGTCTTTGGATATAATGGGTTCTTTCAGCTGCTCTATCCATGACCACATCAAGCTGCAGAGGATAAAAGGATCTCTCTCGGTGCAGATTTTATCCCAAGCTCCATCGCGAGAATTCAGTTCTTTCTTAAAACAAAAAAAAACAAAACAAAACTGAAAATGCATCATCTATTTACCTTTGCCAGCATTCTCTTTGATTGCAGCAGTACTTGGCTGCTTCCAACAAAAAAGACTTAAGAGTTATCCAAAAAAATTGTATTTTTTCCAGAGTATCAACATTAATCAGCAGTAATACAAGTGATTCTTTAAAACAGAAGGATGACATAAGCAGAGCAGCTGAGAACCTCCCAGTACTCCACTGGAGTACATAAACCAGCTTTGCATTCCAACTTCAAAGCAAATGTTGCTAAGAGGATTTGGGTTTAAGGATAAGCAATTAAGTTTCTACTAAATTCTTTTTTTTTACTCATGAATCCTATGATTAGTTCTGAGAAAGCACTGATGATAACCAACTCAAACCCTTAAAACCTGTACTACTTCTGTGCCACCACTCTACAACCAGAGATAAAGGCATCAGTTTCCTCCAGTCAGGAAAATGAACATAACCAGAACCTCCACGCTCCTCCTAGAGACCAGAATTTGTAGGTGCATTTTGCCAGCCTGTGAAAGAACTGACCCATAACTGACAAGTACAATCATTTACTGGACCTCATATAAACTGCTATCCCAATGTGCCATTTCAAAGCTTCACATGGCATTTTTGCCATTCCAGGAACTCACTGAGGTGAAATATGCAGAGCCCATAGCATAGAATTGAGTTAAAAATTACCTGCCACATTTCTACCTTCTGCTTCACTTCATCCTCTCCCAGAAATTCATTTATATCTGCAAGTGCTTTGGCTGCCAGAACTCTTCGGGCTTCCAAACTTAATTCCGACTGCACAACAATGTGTGGAATTGTCTCTGACACATGCCTGCTACCTTGGCTTTCATATCCAATGGAAAAGTTCACTTTGGAAGAGGAGGAAGAAGAGTCAGAGTCCTCAGAGAGACAGACTCTCCTGCCATATATGTTGGTCTTGTGGTCCTTCCTATGACCAGTCTCATTGGCAAAGTTGTGCCTCGGCACCCCGGTGTCCTTGGGATTGTGGATGGATGCGAGGCCTGAGGAAAAGGTCCTGCTGCGTTGTACTTCTTTGGTAGAGTTCCTTTTGTGATAAAGTGAGGAGCCATCCTTCTGTCCATCCAAACTGAATTTCCCTTGACTCCAGAACGTGCACGTGCTGCGCACGAATGCTTCTTTGTTTAACTCCAGCTGTGGCTTTGCTTCACCTGCGGCAGAACTTTCCTCCCCGCTGTTCTGCTTCGGTTTGTTGTTCGCTAAGATCTGAGCAGGCACTGTCCAGGCAGTGTCATCCTGCTCCAAAAGAAACTCAGCTCTCCTGAGATCTGAATCACTGTAGCTCAGACGCCTTCTCAGATGAGTAAGAGGCTGAAGGCATTCGACATTCCTTCTTTTACAAAAAGAATCACATTCATGTCCCGGGGAGAAGGGAGAGTCCTGGGAGAGAGCGGAGGAGTGAGTGTGGGACGAGTCTGACGTGTCGCTGTCCTGCCTGGCCAGCTCCTGGTCGAGCTGTGTGGACGCCAGCTGGGACACGGTCTTCTCAATCTCAGCTGAGAGGTCTGGGATGTCCAGCAGCTCTGCCTCTATCACCTGTCTGTTTTCAGCCAGGTCCAGCAGCAGCTTGCACACCAGGTGGATGAGCTTTGGCACGTGCTTGAGGTGCCTGCTCTCGTAGCCGTGGAGCAGGTGCCTCTGGCGGGTCAGGTACTGCGACAGGGTCACCGCGTGCGCCTTGGGCTCGCAGCACGCGAAGACGTTGCGCAGGGGCACCAGGAACTGGGAGAACTCCCTGACACACAGCAGCTGCCCCCGCGTCTGGATGGAATTGGGCCTTTTTGCCCTGACAAACAGAATGGCTTGGTCAGCACTCATTCTTGTGGCAAAAACTAAGTAGCAAGCTATTAGAACACCTGGAAAATACAAAGACAGGATCAGTTAGGGAACTGTCAGAGTAAAACAAATACTCAGTGGAAATACGGGCTAGAAATGAATACAGGTGAAGACACAGCATCCTCTATCACGTGGTGCTGTTACTTCTATGTAATTGCATGTGCAGAACCACAAGCCAGTGAAGCCCCTCTCAGTGCACTGCGAGCTCACCTCAGCCTCTCCAGGAGCTCCACCATGTGCAAACATGGGAGCAGTGGGGCTTCTATGGGAAGGGCACAACCAAAAAGGACTTGGAAGGAGCAAATTAAATCTTAGGTGCTCCACCAAATCTACCTGATCCAACAGTGAGTGGCAGGTTTGTGAGTGGGTTATAAATACTGGACAATGGAAGTGTACCAGGGAAATCTTTCCCCTCCAAAAGCAGCTGTCACATTTGAACATAATGGAACCAGTATACAGATTAAAAACTTCTCTAACCTTGCAGGTCTTTGGTTTTAATACACTGAAACTGATCTCCTCTAGCCACTGAGGACATTTGGACAAAGTAGTTTAGCACTCTTAACCATTTTACAGAGGTACATCTTGCAGCGATGCAGACTCCAGCCCAGTGGTTAATGGTTTATAACCAGAGAGGCTGGCATTTCCAGAGGAGCCCTTGTGCTGCTCCCGCAGGGGGCACGTACCTGTCCTCCCGAGTCCTGCGTGGCAGTGAACAGCCACCCTCCCCTCCTGCAGGGCGAAAGCCATCACTTTCACCATGTCGAGGATAGTCGTGAGAGATGCCACTCCGTAATCCTTCCATCCAAAATTATAAAAATAAACTAAAATAAAAAGAGAGACAGCGATCTTTTGCCACACCAAATGTGAAATTTGTAGCACTACATGCAGAGTAGATATTACTAATAAGAAATTATAGTACTGAAATTACATAATGGAACTTAAAATCTGACTAGATCTTGTTTGCAAGAGATTATTTTCCCATTTCAGTGTACGCTTGCTATTGAAATTTGATAAATCCATGAAGCTAGCAAAGATTTGTCAAACTCAAGTTCAGCTAGAACGTAAAAGGTGTAACAGAACAGTGATTCATGCAAAATTACTGAGCTATATATAGGAAAAGGGTAATTTTTTCTTTTCAGAAATAAAAGCACTTTTTCAGTCAACAGCTGCTTCTTACAGAGAGGCACTTTCTCTTCTCACCATGATATGAACATACAAAAACACTGTCAGTAGCAGTGTCCTCACATGAAATAACCTTTTATAGGCTAGATAAGAAAACATCAGTGTACCAGAATTTGATACACCCTTAATGGTTCAGATATTTGTGAATGCAGAAGAAAAAGAAAAATGTAACTCTTATCCTTCCTTTTTTTATACACCTGAACACAAACCCTTCATCTCTCTGCATAATATAAAATCTTCAATAATATGTTATTTGCTCTTTATTATATTTGCTAGGTTTCACATTTACATCCCGTTTTGTGCAGTATTTCCTACACAGCTGTGTTTAACTCCCAGGAATTCAAGTAAAAATATCCTTAAATGCCAAAGTCAATAATTAATGAGGAGCAGCAGCAGGAGGGAACTTACTGCCAGCCTCCATGAAAGCCTCAGGAAGGTAGGTGAAGCCGCTCTCCTGCTCCAGGGGGTTCCCACAGCTCGCGTGCTCCCCAGGACGCTGAAGGTTAATTACGGTTTTTATGGCACATCTTAAGGAAGGAATAGATGAGTCAAAGTATTACATGCAGCCAAAATCTCATTATCCCTTATTTTCCGAAACACACATTTATTCTTAGTGGAGAATAAATCTTTACCTGTAGAGCGTTAAAATGAAAGGATCTTTATCAACAATCCAAATCTACGTTGAAAGAGAAAATGGATCAGGAATTACACCAGTAACACTTACAATAAATAATGACTAAATTTGTTACCTTTCAAACTGCTCAATAATGTTGTACTTTTCAATTAATTCTGTTGAGGGTCGAGCCATAGCCAGGATGTTATCTGTTATCCTGAGAAATTAGAGAAGTAGATAATAATGTTATCATGAATCATTTCCTGGGTATGAGTCTTCCAAAATAAGAATACTGTTATATTCAAGAAAGAGAGAACTACCTTGCTGATTAATTAGAAATGACTTTTTAAAAATTCTACTATGCCATAGTGTTCGTGATAAATCTTATTCAACTGATACAGACAGAACATTATAAAAAGACAATTACTGGAACTCTCTAAATGCCAGGACATAAGTAAATATTCCTTTGAATAGAAATCTGGACCCAGATCCCTGTTTGTCTCTTTAAGGTTGGTAAATGCCGTTCAAGCATTTGCTTTAGAAAAAGCAGTGAGAATGTCAGGATACATTTCATGTGACTCTTGCTGCACATGAACATCCTTCTGAACACATGCCCACATTATTTCATCTCCAGGAAATGCTTTTACTTTTCAATTCTATTATTAACATGTTTAATTAATTTGCATCCTAATCCTTAGTAGCCCAGAACAGCTTTTTTATAATTCACGACAGACAGGTATTTATTGTTTTGGATCTGAACCAAACTCACTGTAAGTCAACACAGACCTTTCATCGTCTTTCCTGGGCTGTGTACAACAGCCACTACGTCAGGTCCTAATTCCAAATCAAATTCTCATCATGTTTGACACTTAGCAGCTGATTTTTAAAAAAGCCCAACTATTTTGCCTCGCGGAGCTGCTCACCAGGAGGAGTAGAGCCCCTTGACAGCCTGCTCGTGCTCGGCCCAGCGCGCGGGGTTCTCGTACTTGCAGGCGCGGCCCCCGCAGGCCATGGAGCACTGCATGTGCCCGGGGATGACGTGGCGCAGCCGCTCGCCCACCTTCGTGTACTTGGCCGTGGGGCGCCTGGAGCTCCCTGCGACACAGGCAAAGCCACGTTAGCGAGGGAGCCCACTGCGGCACCGCCAGCTGAGGGGTGCCTGTTCAACCTCACGTGAACTCAGGAACACCGTAAACACATGGAACATGCATTTCATTCTTCAAGTAAAGATTCTCAGGGGAAAAAATTGTTTGCATTACTGCCACATATTTTTTCTGATGAAGTTAGTGGTGAGTGACATCCTTTGCAGCTGAAAAAAAGTCACAGTCCTCTTCAACCTGAAATCCGAAACAGTTAACATATCCTTGGTGTATGCATGAATGTGTGCTTCTGCTCTGCCTGTTGTTTGTAACTGAGCTGTTAGAGTAAAAAGCATGTATTAACACTTGAATTAACGAATCAATGAACAAAACATAGAATACAAAATACAGGAAGAAAATTAAACCCCACTATTTTATCCACACACAAAATATACAGTTAACAGAGCAAAAGTATAGTAATACCGACAAAATACCCAGAGCTGCCAACAGTCTCAACAAAAAGTACTTTACTTTTTTTTTCAGGAAAAGTTGCATCCAGCTCCTCGGGGCTGAGCGACGACAGAGCCACCATGACCCGGTGCGTGGACGAGGAGAGCAGCTCCACCACGGAGCTGCGGCGCCGCTGGCTGAGGCGCAGAAGGGGATCGGAGGAGGAATGCCTCCGCCCCTGGAAGAAATGGCTAAAGATGCTGACGGCCGAGCGCCTGCGGGGGGAAGGCTGCATGGCTGGCCGGCCCCAGCTCCGCCCGGCGCCGCTGCCCGGGGCGCTCTGAGCGGAGGGGAAGTTGTTCAGCGCTGAAGTTGCGGGCAGCGGAGCATCCCCGAGCGCGCTCCGGCAGCTGGTCCCCCGAGCTGAGCTGTCGCCATGGTAACGGAGGATGCAGGCGCTGCTCCCAGCCAGCCCCGGGCTGCTCCCTTCCACAGGGATTGCGTCTGCTTGGGACAAACTGTTCCGCCGCTTGATGAAAATAGTTGCATTTCAAGTAGGTAATTTTCAAAACGCGCTGGGAACAACCGAAATGTTTTTCATAAACAATGGGAGTATTTAGTTCCTGCTCAATAACAGGCATTCAGAACTCACTAAGACACAAAATACTCGATTCAACAGAACAATCAAAATGTAGCTGGAGGCTCTGCCTCCTGAGAGATCTGTAAGGAAGTACATTATACTCCCCCACCTCTTGGTTCTTCATTCCACAACCACCTCTCCTCCTCCACTTCGCTGCTCCAAAATGCATCATTAGCTGTGTAATGATTGGGATTAGTGTGTTCCTGCTGAAATGCTTCAGTACATGATGAATTGTAGACTGTTTGCCTGGACCATTCATATCTTCTAACAAAACACAATTTGTTATTCCAAACAAAAGGCTGATTTTTTTTTCAGGGCGCAGCTTTTTTATGAAGCAAAGCTGTTAACCCTGCAGCCTGAGAGACAGCAGATCATGTGGAGGAGAAGGTGTGTCAGCTGAGTGCTTCAGGCTTCTGAAGGTAGGTATGAGGTGGCAAATTGCCTCCCACTTTGCTTCCAGAGCAGGAGAACGAGGTGGCCGGGAAGATTGCAGCACTCAGAAAAGCAACTGTGTGGAGAATGGATTACAGTGATGTAAAAAGCCTCTGTCATCCCAATGTCTGTGCATTAGACTGCACTGAAAGAAGAAGGCCAGGGAAATCAAGAAAATCCACTTTACCTTTGTCAATAAACAAATTAATCCCATTGCATTTTCCTAAAACACATAGTATTGTCAGCCTGTGTTTCTTCTTGTACTACAAAACTTGTACAGAGGAATTTGCGTAAGAGGAAGTTCCCTTCTGGGACAAATTCAGCAGGCAGAAACCTGCTGCTTCCAGGCACTGACCAGGAATTGAGGGCCTGAGCTTAGACTGCTGCTCCCCAGCTCTTACAGAGATGTGGCAACGTTTCCTGTGGGTACCAGGCCGGAAACATCAGCAGTGATATCGTGTGAGGGAAGGAAAACGCTCAAAACCTTGACTCTTCATTCATCAATGAATCATTGATGAAACAAATGATATCAACAGGGGAGGAAACATGTAAATACGCTTTTATTTTAGGTGTTGGGTGGAAGAGAAAGGAGATGAAAAAGGCTATTTCAAGTGCTACCTGTATCCAAGAAATGTGAAAAACATTTTCTAATTAACTGTTTTGATTTCTTATATTTAATTATTTTTCTCTTTCTCTTCCCAGAAACTTCTTGTCAGTATATATCAAATGACAATGCAGCCAGAAATGAGGAAAACAAAATGCTGCACATCATTATTTTCCTACTGAATGAAAACTGAAGGTTTGCAAACACTCACCCAAAACGGTAAGAAACAATTGCATCCTGTAAAAGTTTAAATAATTAGAAAGGGGAGTTGTGTTGAAGGCAGGTTTGTATTTTCAGAGACCTAGGCAATTTCTCAACACAAATATGGCACAGTTTCTTCCATTAAGAATCTGACAAAATGAAAATTACAGAGAAGATCAACATATTATCACCACGATATGTTGATGAAATAATGCAGTCTGGTTTTGTTATAGACATTTTAAGTTTATAACACAGATATTATTTCTGGGTGGTTTTTTTAATTTTATGTGGATTTTTTTCCAGAATTGTTCTAAGCATTTATTATGAATGGCACACCAGAGACAAATTCTTACCTGAACTCATATTTGCCAGATACACACTGCTCTTTATCAACGAGGAGTATGGTAGTTCATTTTGCAGCAAAACTCCTGCAGCCATTGCTGTACCTGTTGAAACAATAAAATATGCACTGAAAATCTTCAACAGAACCTCAAGAAATGCAAATAAAGCCAAGTATCTGGCACCTGGTTATGGAGCTGTTCAAGATTTGGGCAGTCAGGCATGGGCTGGTACTTGATAGACAGATTGTCTATAATCCATGTGCCTCTCAACCACCACTATGACTATTTAGTTTTCCTATTTCCTTGTACTCAAGTAATAAAAAAAAAGAGACAAAATATCGGGGATATTTCTATCATCTAAAATTATTTTCCTTTCCTTTTTTTTACTCAGGAATCAGGCTGATAAGAACTCTTAACTGGAAAGGGATGAGATGGAGGTTAATGCAGAAGAGAATACACCTAGAATATTACAAAATACTAGCAAGATTCTTCTAAGTGGCAAAGGTGAGCTACGTGTTTCTTTCTTGTCTAACCGATTTTATTTCATTTATACACCAAACCCATAATTCCTGTGCTGCCCAACTGGCTTGAATATTTTGTCTGTGCCTTTCAGTTTGCTAAATTTGACTGACAGTTGCTCAGTGTGATCAATGGGAGCAATTCCCTTGTATTTACTTCTGAAAAAAAAGGTTAGTAAGACTGTGACAAATTACTTTCCTGAGTTGTATTACACTCCCTCAAACAGATTAACGTGGTAATTTGGGACAGCTCAGTGCTGATGTTCCTAGAGAGGGGCATTACGCTCCTGCACCGATAAAAAGGATGCGAGAAGTAAAAATAGCACTTAAGTAAAAGCAACAGCTCTCTCCTGCGTCGCCTCTGTACTGCGGGAGTAGTGACTCCACACAAGTCCGTTATCTCTTTTTTAGCCTCTGTGAAGCTTTACCTTCGAGCCCGAACAGATGAGAAGACGCCTGCAGATGTTGCTTTAAGTTGTTTATTTCTTCTTATCTCTAGCTAGCTCTCAGCTCCTGCAGCAAGTCTGATGCCAGCCGTGTCTGAGCGGGAACTGCCCAGTCCTGGGCTGTCCCGTCCCTTTTGTACCCTTTCCATGATCCAACCATTTTTTACAACGTATTTATTATTTACCATTTTATACCAATTANATAAAAAGGATGCGAGAAGTAAAAATAGCACTTAAGTAAAAGCAACAGCTCTCTCCTGCGTCGCCTCTGTACCAGATATTCTTCATTTTAAAGACATTCTTCAGCACTTTGCTCATCCCGTGAACGCTCGGCGGCTGCGGAAGGCACAGCCTGGAGCGCTGTTCCAGGCCATGGTGCCCGTGAGCTGCCTGAGGGATCCGAGTCACGTACCTTGTGGCAATCACGATATCGCCTTAATCAGCTCTGCTGCTTTATCTCTGCCGTGCTTTCCTATTGCCATGACAGCAGCGAGGCCGCCCTGTGATCCCGGCTCCCCGAGCGAGGGGAGCGGAGCGGTGTCTCCCTGCGGGGAGGTTCCATCCCCGCTCTGGCACGGGCAGCGCTGCCATCCAGCGAGCGGGAGCACCCCGGCTCCCGACACCAAAGCTCCGGGAAATGTGCCTGTGCTGCCGGCTGGCACAGGGAACGAGCAGGACCACGCTGCCCAAGCAATCTCTTGGAATCCTGATGCCAAGCGCTCAGGGGGTATTTCAGGAGGTTCCCTCCAGGCGTGGGTTTGATATGTGGTTTGATATCTGTATGCAGTTTTGAGTTGCCTTTTCTTTTCCCCCTCTTTTGAGCTGAACAATTTCTACCAGAAGGGATTTTTGTTTCCTGTTGCACTCGATTCACGTGTTGCGTTTGGGAACACGACAGCTGCCGAGTCCCACTCGCTGCTCCACGCAGGCAGGGGTGGCTTTCCTGCAGGGGAAGCAGCGTGGGCACCCCGTGCCGCCGGGGCTGAGGTCGCTCCGGGCATCCACCTTCTCCCAGGCAGTGAAGCCTCTTGCCCTCGGCCATTTCCTCTGGAATAAAGGCACTTCCCTTTGTAAGGTCACAGGTGGAGCAGCGGAGTGCCACGCGGGCAGCAGGACAGCTGGGCAACTGGGACATCAGGGATCCCAAGGAGCAGGTTGCATGCTCCTTCCGAAGGCTGCCTTCCACGGGCACCATTCCTCACTGGCTCTCAGGAGCCGGCAAACCAGCAGTGGGGTTTGCAAATTAACAACTCTGCTTTGTCACAAAAAAGATTCCTTTCTGGTATTTCGGGATCTAGAAACCAGTGGATTCCAGTGGCTGGGCTGAATTTCTGCTCCAGACTGAAATGAGACGAGCAATGTCCAATATTGAAGCAGCCAGAAACAACTATACAGCCAAAAAGTGAGGAGACGAGAAGATGCTGCTCTTGCTCTATCTCAGCAATCAGGATGGTTATTTAATGAATGCAGTTACTACCTTTTACTTCAGAAGACCTTTTCAAACAGAGAGAAGAGCCTGCATTCCCGGCTGGAAGGATTCCAACTAGGGCAGTATAGCTGCCAGCACGGACAGCAATCCCATTTGTAAGGCTCCCCACTGCGCTCCTGTGCACCCATCCCCTGGTAGTGAGGGCCCAAGGCTTTAATTCGTGTGGCTTTGCTAAACAAGAATGCTGCAGCAGACCACACACTTAAAAAGATTACGTGTATGTATTAACACGAAAAAATTTTGATAAGTTTTCCATTTTAAAATATCAGTATATGGGAAAAATTATTTTAAACCTCAAATATATTTACACAATAGAGGCAAAATGCTGATGCTTAGGCCTGTCACATGAAATTCTGAGGTTATTTTTACTGTTTTCTTGTCTTCTCAAGTGAATTTGTTCTCTCGCTGTTGCAGTCACATGTAAGTAACTACCTAGCAGCCAAAGTTTTAAAAGGAATATAGTCAACTCGCTGCAGGTAGGGGCCAGGGTAGCTCGGTACCTAAGCACGTGGGTAACACCTCTAAAATTTCCTGTGGCCTAGTTCTACAAGTACTTGAGAAGCTTTGCTTTTTACTTGAGAAGCTTTGCTTTTGTGAGCAGTCCCACAGAAATCAACAGAATGTCTAAATATAAGATCACACGTGATAAAGTTTCACTGCCAAAATGCAAAATCCTGTAAACTGCACTAATGGAGATGTTTTAGGCAGATAACTAAAGATAACTTTGATGATTAAGACTAGGTAAAAATAGGATAGTGTAGAGAGGACTGGTTATATTTAATGAAGTGGTTAAGAGCTACTAAATTATAACTTTGTCTCTCAATTCAGGCTTTGAATCCGATGCTTTAAGACTGGCAGATCATGAGAGTTTCTAGCAAAAAAATCTTCTAAATTGGCTGAGACATAGTCACTGGTACAGAAGGGACTGGTAAATGAAATTGTGTTTGAAATTACCACAGACTATCTAATTTTAACCTTGCCAGGAACGACAAAGCATTTCTAAAGGTTTGTAAAAAATGATGATAACTGGGGGTTTTTGCTAAACTTCATTATTATGATTAATGAAACAAGATGCAAAGGCTGTTGTTCTAATGCCTCTATCAGTGAAAAAGCTCCCTGGTAACACGTATTTCATGAATGCTTAAGCTACAATTTAACCATAGCCTGGAAGGCAGTTTTAGCACAGAGGACACGTATTTCAGTAGGCACACACCTCAATTCCCAAGCTGTGTTAAAAAGCTCAAGTATTTGAAATATGAAATGTTTACTACCTGTAAGCAATCACCAAAATACTGGAAAAGCAAATGAACACATGGATAAAGGACAGAGAGAAAACTAGGTAAAATTTTTAACAAATTTTCATACAGTTTAGTTATACACTATTTACACAGCAAAATGGTAGTACAGCTGCTGTAAAACTCCAGGGATTTCACTGGAACCACAACCAGAACGCATTTGTTACTTCTACATGTGTCTTACCCTCTTTGGGAAAAAAATATTCCCCACCTGTCTTAACAAAAGGTGAATGTCATTTAATCATCAAGTCTGATATTTACAGAGGACTCTAACTGCTTTCATGTACAAAAGAGACAAGAGAATATAATTCATTAAAAGGTTATGTAGGTGTTGGTTTGGTGATTCAGTATTTGCTATTCATAGATTTTTTGACATAAATAGCAAGAAACTGCAAGGTAAACTGATGGACAGGTCTCTCAACTGACTTGAATGTTACTTAAATCACCTCTTTCTGTGGTAGTGCTAACCCAAGAGTTAACAGAAGTTATTTTAAACTACCTTGAACAGGCTGGCAGGCAGTAATTACTAGAGAGACTCATCAAGGAGATGGCATAAAGTGAACACATTAACTGCTCTACAAACAAAAATGGTGACTCTGAGACCCTTGATCACGAACATCATGTTTACCAAGAGACTCTCAGACTCGTAACACTGACTACATGCAGAAGAATGAAGTATTGTCAGTAACAATGTTCATTCTGACAGCACTCAGAAGTGCAAGTTTAAAAATTATCTCTGCAAGTTAGAGGAACTCTTTAAATCTAATACAGTCAAAACCATAGTAAATTTACACGAGTTTTAATAGTTTTAATAATTTCAGTGTAACACCTTACCTGTTACCCTGCAAAAAGAATGAATGAGTGCTGATCCCTTCATTGTTGCAGTATCAGCCACAAGAAACACGTTGTAGGGGAGTCACGTTTTACAGAGGAGAAGCTGAACGAATTCCCATGGTGTTTCCTGTGGCTAATCGGATCGGGAATGGTAATCTGGGAGGAGCCAGCAACGATCTTTTCTTAACCTAAGGCTGCGCAGGGAGTGCCTCGGGACGACGCAGATAATCACCCCTAAACTGCTTTCTGCGTCTGCCCGGCCTTTAAAGGGATTGAGGCAAACAGGCCGCACCAGCCTGATGTTTTAATAGCTGAATCTTCCTGTTCACCTCATTTCCTGTCATTAACGAGTAAATATGTATCTATTTGTGTGTGTCTACAAGCATCACACAACTAAACACAGAGCTACAGAGATAATTTTGTGAAGGGAGATTAATTACAGTTAAACTGATGCATTGATTTTGAAATGTCATGAAAAGAGAATTAGAAATGTTCCACTGTTATCTGGGCTTATCATTGTTATCTGCGTATTTTTTTCTCACCCAGTAAAAGAGTCATTTTTCTCACCCAGTAAAAGAATGTCACTGAAATATTTTCAGCAAGTATAAATTAACTGCATTAATTCTAAGTTGGGGGGGGGAAAGAAATAATATCAGGACTTCAAAAGATTTGTACACAATTTGGGAAAAGCCACTAAGATATGCTGCCTACTTAAAAACCTGAACAGATTGTGGAGCCTCAAATCCTCCTTTGCACACCTTTCTTTGGTGTGTTGGTAGAAGTTTCAACTCCAAAGGGGCCAAGCACCCACAGCTTCCCCAGTCTGCAGCTGCAGCTGGGGGGTTTAAAACCTCCAAAAATGGATCCATGTGGGTTCCCTGGGTGCCAAGAGCTGGTGTCCAGTGCCACTGCCCCAGCAGCCCTGCTCAAGGCCAGGGAGGCAGGCACACTGCCACGCTCACTGCCCGCTGCTGAGAGCAGACCCCCACAGAGGCCCAGCAGAACAGTGCTGACTTGCTGGGAATTACAGACCTTCAGCAGGAATCTGTACTGGAAACGTAGGGTAGAAAGAGTCAGAGGTCAGCCACAATGAAATATATATTATACCATGAAATAAATCTACTCTTTGCATTTTGGCTGTGGTCTGATGGTTGCCCTTGGTTTCCTGTCTGGGTCAATTCACACAACAAGGAGCAGCCCCACAGCAGCACTCCTTGGTTTCATATTGTTCAGTCACTACAGAAGTGGCTCTAGAAATCTGAATCTGTCAATTATGAGTAAAGGGACACATGTATTTTCCAAGTGTCAGCACACAAAAATGTGTTAACAAATGGAGCATCTGGCAAAACATTTTGTAGGAGGAACTGGAGGAAGCTGGCATGATTTTAGTTGACTGAAGAACAAAGAGCAGCTTCAGATAATTAATAAATATTAATTAAATTCTTAATATAAGCATACTCTTTGGGGGAAGTTCTGAATGTTCACATTTGAGAAGCTGTCACTGACATACCTAAGTTTTATTTCCATATGGATAACATAACACTATTTACCTATTTGATTCCAGAGGGGGTTAATTCCTTGAGGGTTTGGTTTCCGGGTGCAACCAGCCTCTGCTTTGCTGTATGCACTTGTAGGTGTCAGAGCTCTGCTGGCTGCCCCTTGTATCTGTTCCTACATTTGTACTCCTCAGTATTAATGACACTTTATTCAGCTGAGGAACTGATTTTCTCTAGTGCTTTGCAGAGTTTAGCTAGTTCCAGGCATCAGTGCCAGACGTGTTTGTTCAAACAGGCCATGGCACTGTATCTTAGTCAAGACAAGGCTTTGTGCTAACTGAGGGTGACTTTTTGGGAGAATTAACCAACAGGCTGAAATAATTTGCCATTTCCAAGGAAAGAATACAGAGTAGGTGGGAGGCTAATGACTAAACGAGCAATCTTCATGTCTCTAGGCTTGGCATTCTCCTGTTTCAACAAAATGAAGAATCCCAAGTCCTCTGGAAAATTCTGCTGAACTACGATTGCCATTTAAAGATACTAACAAGCTTTCTAGGTAAGTAGAACAGGATCACTAGGCTTCTGGCAGCTTATTTCTCTCGCACTGCAAGAGCTGCCTCATGGCTACCTCACAGCAGACGTAGCAAATCCACCTGTCCCGTGACCTTAGGCACAGGTCTATCAGATCAGGCAGGCAGAAGAGTGTCTAAATTCCTTCATTAGAATGTCTGACCACTGCTTACACTGCACTGTTTTCAGTGGTACATCAACAGAATCAAAACATCACATTATCCTAAAACTTAAAAGCTGACTAAATCCTAAGATTCAATTTGCATTTAATACAAACTATGTGTTTGGATTCCTAGCTGGCTTTGGGCATTTCCAGCTTCTCCTTTTGCTTTTTGCTCTTCTCATAGTTTGGATCATAAAAATCAATTAATGTCGCTTTATTTTCAGCTTGTATTGAAACACTGCAGGGAAGGCTTTAGCTTTGTGTAACTTTACAAGAGTAGAAATGTTCCTAAGACTTTCTATACATTCTGCTTTTAGATATTTATATATATATCTATACACACATACAGATTCTTTTCTGTCCATTAAGCATAATGCTGTACCACCACAAATCAATCACAAAAGCAGAGTCAAAGCCTATGGTAGACCTTGACTATACCAGCAGTGTTACAGTTGTGAGAGAAATGTACACATTTAGCTGCTTAATGAGATCCCACAGCAGCAGCCCACCTGTGATCCCTGTCCTCTTTCATCATCTCTACTTCTGACAGTCTCTCTTTTCCTGTTGGTTCCACTGTTACCTAAAATTGCCAGTAAAGGACAAAATGTAGTCAAATGTTAGGTAAAGGCAGCAGAGTAACATGAAAATTCCAATTCAAAAGACAGTTCTAAAAATGAAGAATTGTATCAGGTGTTATTCACAGGTCATTCAATGGACTTACAATGCAAAAGGTGACTACAAACCTAGGAAAACAGTATAGAACCACTTCAGTTAGATCTAGCTATAAAAAGGAAACCTCTGATTTATGAGACAAGTACCTTCCTCCAGGTCAGACTTCCCAGTTCCTAGATAACACCTCTCACTTATAATTTTACTGCTATTACACAAAATAAAACAGTCACAATAGTATCACTGGATGTACAACAAAGTGAAATATTTACTCAAACATGTCGAAGAAACGCTTTTCAGGTCGGTTTACGTGTCCACCCAAGCAAGTACATCATGAGAAAGGATTACATTGCTAATTTTATCTCTGAGGTGATACTCTCACAGCAGCTGGCCCTGCAGACTGTCTCCCTCTCTTACTGCATCTTGCCTTATACGTGCACGCACTCTCTCTGTTTCACATAAACTACTGGTGGAAACGAGATGGAAAAATCACAGAATCCCAGAATGGTTTGGGTTGCAGTGACCTTAAAGCTCACCCAGTCCCACCCCCTGCCATGGCCAGGGACACCTTCCGCTATCCCAGGCTGCTCCAACCTGGCCTTGGACACTTCCAGGGATGGGGGAGCCACCACCTGAATCACAACCTGAAAATGCTTTCAAGCAATACAGAAGTGCAAACACATTTATTTATTTTGTACACATTACTTCGGGATTAAGTCCTCCACAGATGTGGTGCTCAGTGTTGCTAAGTGGGGCGAAGGACTCCCAAAAACAAGTCTCTGAGAAAAGCAAAAGCAAGAGATCTGTGCACAGAGAAAACACTGAAGTCTAGATTATTAACATATCACATAACCTTTAATCTTTTTGTTATTCTACTGAAGAGTGTAGTGACAGTCTGTAGCCAAAAGCAGTAACAGCTGCATCTGAAAGTTACTACTGAGTGTGTAGATTGACCTCTGCATTGAGGTCCCTCAAACGGGACGGACTGAGCTGCGTTTCCACGGTGATTATGTGATGATTAGAGGTGGGGTACAACCACTACAAAACATGAAGACACTACTGAGACAGGGAAAATCAGTTTCCACTGCACTCCCCTGCTGTCATTCATGGTCCTCTCTCTTCCTGACATCTGTGGGCTTTTGCAAAGGTAAAACTACATGGATCATTTATTATATTGAAAGCATTTTGAGGCTGTGATTCAGGGGGTGGCAGCCCCATCCCTGGAAGTATTCGAGGCCAGGTTGGACGGGGCTTGGAGCAACCCGGTCTAGGGGAAAGTGTCCCTGCCCATGGCAGGGGGTGGAATGGGATGCACTTTAAGGTCCCTTTAGCCCCAAACCAGCCTGGGCTGCTGTGATTTGGTTCTGTGACTACTTAGCAGCGGGTGGCAGAAGGGCTGTGTCACCGCACAGCCCCCGGGGGCCACGGGCGGTGCCGGGCACGGCCCGGGGGCGGCAGGAGGGGCCCGGAGAGCCCTGCGGGCCGCTGCGCAGTCTCTGCGGGGCTAAATCCTTAACGGAGGGGCCGGGCCGAGGCAGCGAGCGCGGGGATGCCCGGCAGCCCGGAGTGCCCGGCAGAGGGCGCGGGCGCCGAGCGTTCGGCCGGGGCTGGGCGCTGCGAGGGGCTCCGGGCGCTGCGAGGGGCTCTGAGCACTGTGAGGGGCTGCGAGGGGCTCCGGGCGCTGTGAGGGGCTGCGAGCGCTGTGAGGGGCTGAGAGAGGCTCTG
>VZRQ01007132.1:45869-62441 GCA_013397975.1 Machaerirhynchus nigripectus
TCCCTGCCCGTGGCCGGGTGCCCTGAGGGCCGGCCCGGTGGGGTGCGGGACTCCCTGGCCCCGGGGCAGCGGCTCCGGGAGGCTGCAGCCCGTGCTCAGGGCACGAAGACGGCGGCCCGGTGGCAGCGGAGCACAGAGGCAACGGGGTCGGGCTTTAACTCAAAGCAGCCCCGCATCGCCGTCGGCGGAGCCCTCGAGGTGAATCTGCGCTGAACTCGTGCCGGTCGTTCCCAGTTTTCCTCGTTTCCCCTCTCCACGGCTCCGGCCCCGCTGCCTCCCACGGCCCGGCTCGGGACGTGTCCCGGATTCAGCCCGGCTTAAATCAGCTCCCGGGATGAGCGCTGGAGGATCCGGCCGGTGCTGCGTAAACAGGAACAACCTTGTATTCTTACACTGAAATGACTTAGATATTTAACCAAACAATTGGTCGGAAATGTTTAATTTAACCTGGGGATGAAGATGAATGCTGGGAAGCGGGAAGGCGGCGACGGGGCTGACAGAGCCGGGGCTTTGCGGGATCCTCCGGCGCGGGCAGGACACGGTGGCCGTGTGGCTTTGTCACTTCGTTGTCACCTCTGGCTGTTGTTTCTGGTGCTTTCAGTGCGCGTGAGAACAGCACCCGGTTTTAATTAAAAGGGAGATTCGCTGGCGCATTAACCTAAACTAACAGAACGACAGGCTGTGTCCGCCGCCGGTGTCACACAGGGGGCTGGAACAGCCGGGCTTCACTCGGTGCTAGCGAGCTCGCGAGAGAATGTTAATATTTTCTTTTCACAGTTGCGTAAGTGACGGAGAAGTGATTATTTTTTCTCAGATCATAAGGTGATTCTTTTTTTTCCAGCACACGAGGGCATTAAAAAGGGTAAGTTTTCTTGTTTTATTTTTTTTTTCCCTCGTAGAAAAGGGCGAGAGAGGCGTTTGGGATGCTCTGGTAGGCTGCTTTTCTGCCGGGCCGGGGCCGAGCAGCAGGTCCGGTCCTGCCGGGGCCGCAGCCTGCTCCCCTCTCTCGGCGCACGGAGTCCCCCGGGCAGCGCCGGCCGCGCACCCGCGCAGGGGCCTCTCTCCGCGGCTCCCGCGCACGACCCGGAGGGAAACTTCTGTCTCGTTGTGCCGCGGCAGGAAAAGCTCCGAGGGGGCCCTGGGGAGCCTTCTCTCCCTGGCAGATGCCCGAGAGCCCCGTCCCGCGTGGGGCTGCCCCGTGCCCGGAGCCTCCCTCCGCAGGACAGCCCGGCTGGGACAGCACCGGCCACCGGCGGGGCGCGCCCGGGGCACCGCGGCGCGGCTGAGCTGGGGATGGACGCACGGCACCTCCGGCTCACGGGCTCCCCGCGGCGCCGCCTGCCCGGCAGCGCCTTAGTCACCATTTAATGACCAACTTTTGCTTCGGGAGGAGCCGCTTCCAGCCCCGAGCGGGTGTGAGCCGGGCTGAGGAGCCCTCCCGCCTCCTCGGCGATGCTAAGGAAACCCAGGGTCCTCTCAGGCCCAGATGAAGCCTGTTGGAATTACCTGACAATATACCTGACCCGTGGGGTTTTTATTAGTTGGTTTTGTTTTGTGTTTTCTTGTAAGATGTATATGTAGTACACACATATATATTCAGATTATTTTAACTTTTAAAGATTTTATGCATTGCTTTCTGTCGAATTTAATTTCCCACAGCTTCTCCAGGTAGGCTGCCTGCTGGGCTGGCCGGAGTGACGGCAGCTGGGAGCCGCGAGCAGAAGGGTCCCAGCGAGGTGTGCTCAAAGGGATGCGGAGTCCCTGCCCACGGCACGGGGTGGAATGAGACGATCTCCAATGTCCCTTCCAGCCCAAACCCTTCTGAGATTCTCCAATTCTGTTTGAAAAGTGAAGGCAGTCAGTGACAGCCCCTCCAAACGTGTTTGATAATATCTCAGTGCATTTTAAAACACGGCTGGGGGCTCCCCTTCACCAGCATCAATAAACCTTGCTGGCTGGTGAGCGACCACATGGAAATTACAGCAGGCCTCACCTGGTTTAGTGCCGATGGATAATTTTGGACAGCGCAGCGTAAATGTTTCACTTTCTAATTACCTTTTAGAGCTGTAATGAACCCGTGTGGTGCTGCTGGGCTGCGATGGGCGATACCCACACCCACAACACTTCAGCAGCAGAGCTGGGTCAGCCCAGACACTCGGAGATGTCCAGCAGGAGGGAGCCCTGGGGGAGATCTGGGTGACTTCGTTCAGTGCTGTAACTCCTCAGAGCCCTGCTGTGCCTGTGGGAATGATCTCGCTCTGCAGCACCCCAAAGCTGCTGGAAAAGCTGCTCCCCCACCCCGAGGGTGGTTTGCCAGTGCTGTGTAATTGTGGGGCCAGTAAAGTGTATTTGTAGCTGATAGAGCTGATGTTTGTTCTCTGTCTGTGTGTAAATAAGCTGTATCACCAGCACATTCATTCTGGCAGAAATGCATCCACACGAGGGAACTCCACATTTTAATTACACCAGTACAGGTAAAACAGCACATGTTTTCTCTGCAAACAAAGTAGATTGAAGGCTGGAAAAGTGGGTCCTTCCATGTTTAAATGCTACTCGGGTCGCAGGTAACCAGCAAACGTTTTGATGGTTTTCTTCACAAAAGTCCATTTAAGGTGAGTTTCCAATTCAAACATCCTAAATTCCCTTCTTATGAAGCATCTCAAAGAAACCTGAGAAAAGTTCTGCTTTTTCATCAATGTCAATTTAAATATAGCTCCATGGAGCTGGGGGATTTGAAGATTAATGCCACGGGTGTTTATTCAGAGGCAGGGCTTGCTCTGCCAGGAGCAGACCGGACACCAGGGTGGGGCTGTGAGGGGCTGCCCCGCTGCTGGGGGCAGTGGCCTTGCCCTGACTCTCTGCTCCACACCTGCAAGCAAGGGGAGGTCTGCTCTGCCCCTCTGGGAGAAAAAATTGATCCTAGAGCAGTGCTTTATGGGCACTTCTCCCCAAAAAACCCCAAAAGCACAGGCTTGATGCTGCCTTTTCCCCTCCAGAGGGTGGGAAAGGGCGGAGGGGATGGAGTGGGGATGTGGATGGGGGAGTGCAGTGGGATGGGGAGGGTTTGATGGGGGGATGGAGGGGGATATGGGAGGATTCAAGAGGCAATATGGGGTCTGTGAGGTGTGTGGAGGGATGTGGGGCTGAGGGAGGAGTAGGGATGCAGAGGGCTGTGGGAGGATGTGGAGGGGGGTGATACTGAGGGGTGTGTGGGGATGTAGGATGCAGGGGCTGTGGGAGGATGTGGGGCTGGTGGGTGAGGAGGCTGGAGGGGGATGCAGGGAGGGTGGAAGGGTGGGAAGTGAGATGTGGGGGGTTTGAGGGGATGTAGGCAACACAGAGTGGGATGTGGGAGGGTGCAGGGCTGAGAGGCTGTGGGTTGCATGGGGGAATATCAAGGGATACGGTGGGGTTGTAAGGGAGGGGGTGCAGCGGGTTTTTGTGGGGCATGGGGAGGAGGGAGGGGGATGCTGGAGCCTGCCCCTCCCAGGTGCTGGTAAAACACCTCACCTAGCACCATGCATGGGTGCTGAGCTGGGGCTGGGGTGGGCCAGGCCTTCTTGGATTTGGGCAGAAAAATTAACATCGACCTGGGACCTTTCCTCACCATTTTGGTCCAAAAGGGACCCAGTGAAGGGATTGGTACGACCTACTGAGTTCAGTCAAATTCACCAAAGTTCATTAACTAACACGCTGTTATTAGATGTTTGTCCTAAGCCTCAATGTTGGATTGAGGTCGTTACACACACATTAAGTTTGGTTGCTTCAGCTGACTTGTAGAGTAGATAACATCTAAATGCTAAACTCCTGACTCCCTGAAATTTGGCCCAGCAAAGTGTAAATAAAGTTCCAGGCAAGTTTGCATTATCCACGCTCACACAGCTCTCTGTGCTCTTGTGTCTGCTTGGCTGAGCTTTGCCGTGAAATCTGTAGGAGATGTGCCAGAAGGAAAGCTTGGGGACAGGGATGGTCACCTCTAATGAGGCTGGTGATGACCAGTGGGTCAGCAGGCAGCAGTTTTCATGGCAGGCTTTGAGAACACGTCCCCTTCTCCACCCAGCTCTGCGTGGGTGGGAAAGTCAGGGCCGTGTATGGGCTCATCCGTTTGCAAACAGGGTGCACTGGAGCGTGGGTATGTGCAACGTGGGCTCTTCCCCTGCAAGATCCCCCAATCCACTGTTCATATTGCACCTATATTAGCAAATCACAGAACAAGCTCATGGGGTTTTCAGAACGTGGTTCTTTTTAGGATGGGAATGTGGGAACTCTCCGAAATTGAAGTGGTACGTAGGGCGAAGGAGTAAGGGACAGATTTGTCCCTGAAGTTTGAGTATTAGCTGGAATGAGAAGATTCCACTTTTTCCAAATGATTTTCCCCTCAGGTTTAGTTTAGAGAGCACCGGGCAGAGCACACTCGCTCTGAAAAGGCACTGAAGTCAGAGGATTTTATTTAACGAGGGATACCACTGGAGGAGGAAACCCTTGAGTTGTGTTGAAGAGCAGAGCTCGAGTACGGATGTGCCCAAAGCACCACGTCCCTGCTCATTCACACTCAGCAGTTACTCAGGCGTGACCTGCAGGGAGGAATTACGCAAACCCCTTTAATTTAGGGCAATTGCTCCCGGCCCGATGTTTCACAACTGCCCGGCCGAGAGCTCCCGGATCCCAGCCCCCAGCACAGCCAAACAAAGGCAGCAGGGCCCGGAGCAGCACAGGCAGAGGTGCTGCAGAACACCGCGTGTCCTGGGAACCCGATGTCTGTCTGGAGACAGCAGACTGTGGTAACCGGGAGAGGAGAGCCTCAAATGCTGCACTGAGCCATTTTACATGAATTACAGCCATTTTACGTGGATTACGTTAATTTATTATGAATTATCTTCTCCAGCTCTCAAGCTTTCACTTTGTGAAGAACGAATATTTTGTCAAAGAAGAGTCGTGGGTAAAAATCTACATACGGCAGGAGATGTCAGCAAAGCACAAGTCTGACTTTGGCTGGCGAGGAAGGTGCTCCCAAAAAGCCCCTTTTTTCACCACAGTGAGGTCTCCCAGGGAGAAGCTGGCTGTTCATTTTGAGCTAACAGACTTTTTCCTTCTCTGCTGCTCAAGAAGGTCTTAGAGAGATCCCACACTGTTACTGCTGCTAGAAACACTTCCTTAAGGCATTTACTAAAGATTAAACACAAGGAATATAAATCCCAAATATTTTCAAATTACATTCTCTCTCCATTGTATAATTTGCAGAATTATGGAAGTGAATAATATCTTGTCGGAGTCAAAATAGCTTTTAGTAGTTGTTTAAAGAAACGAATCATCTCTATGGGTTGTCCTCTTCTCCTTTTTGTAAAAGTGAGAGCTGGGTTGCTGAATATTCCCATTTATTGAACAGGAATTCTCACAGGGCCTGTCCAGACTGTGCAAAACGCTGGATGTTTGTGCCAGTCCTTGCAGATGCTCAGAGCCTCCTCTCATTCCAGCTCTCTGAGGCTTAGTGCTGCCACAGGTAAGGTTTAAAGGGCCCTGTAGGGGTTTTTTGAATTCTGTGGTGTGCTGTGAACTTTCCACGTTAATGAGTGTGTAAATATTTCATATTCAGATTTCGTACTGTTAATTTTAGAAGTCACAGAGTGCTGCTTGTTTCCTTGTCTCACTGGGCAAGCGTTCGTGTACAGACCATGAGTGTAGAACAGAACGGGGCATGTTGAGCTCAGTGGTTATTTGAAATTAAAATTCCTTATTCACCAGTGCTTGCACTAGTAAAGTACAAGTGTTCAAATATTTGCAGAAAGCGTCAGTGAAGCAGCTGTAAATAGGGCTGAATTCGCTTCTGAATTTCAGTGAATAGTTGCAAGTTTTTGGCCAAGCTGCCGTGCAGGCAGCGCTGCAAGGGGCGGGTGTGCAGTCACCAGGGTGCAAACTGCAGCCGAGCCCACCGGCTTTAACCTTTAGTAATCCAAGGGGAAAAACACAGCCTGGATTGCAAAAAAACCTAAAACAAGCCCCTCCAAGGAAACAGAGAGCATCAGAAGCTTTAGATGAACACACACGTTAGAGGCCTGCAGCTTTCAGTGGCTCCCGCCCGAAAAGCGCCGCGTGTGTTTAACTCTTTCATTCCCAAGTGCCAGGCGCAGCGGGCAAAGGCTGAAGGAGGAGCCTGCTGCTCAGGGCTCACTGCTCAGGGATGAGTCCTGCAAGCCCAGATCTCTTCCTGAGGCTCCAGAGAGCTCCTTCTCTGCGTGGAAGATAAGGAATTTGCAGCAGTTTTCAGAAAACATCATTTCAGCCGAATTCTGGGTTTTCAGTGTGGAAATGGGCTCGGCGAGACCAGGACTCAGGAAGGACGCTTGGTTTTAAAGGGATGTCGTTTGCTGAGGCTTGGAGAGCTCGGCAAGGCTTTCAGGGCTCCAGTGACAGCCTGGCATCCCCGCCCCGGGTGCCGCGGTGCCAGACGGGCACAGCCGCCCCGCCGCGCTCTGCCTCCCGTGCCACCATCCCTGCCCCTGCCATGGAGGCATTTACAAAAGCAGCTGACATCCTGACAGACCTTGCTGTGACCACACCGAGATGTGATCCCCTGGCTGGATGTGGAGGAATAAATAGAAAGAAAAGGTATTTCTTTGTATCTAAATTTTTCAGTTCTCTACAGTCCCTTACAGTGTTTTCTCCCAGATGAGACAAACTCCAGAGGTGTTATCCCTGCATGAATTTGGAAGAGTTATGTTTGGGTTGGATAAGAAAATGCTGCCTTTATAACCAGGGAGCCCAGAACTGGCAGCACCCAAAACTGGGTCAAAGACTGTGGAATATATTTGAGTTTTCTGCCCTATTAACATTAAAAACCCCACTGTGTTTTCTTAGACCTGGATATGTGCATGCTACAAAAATTCTCTTCTTTGACCTGACATTTACAGATCTCACAATTTCCAGGTGCGTTTTTCCTGATGATATTTTTGCCATTGGTGTTCATGGTCAGTGTGTCCTTAGTGCCCACAAGTTCTCCCCAGCCCACGTTCTGTTCCTGCAGTCAGTGCAGGTGGAAGCTCCAAAGCCAAGCGTAATCAGCAGGGTCAGAGATTTTACAAACAGAGCTGCTGTACCTGGGAGATGCAACTTCTCCTCCCAGGAACGATGTGTAGGTTTAATCCTGGATCCTTCTATGAACTGGTTTCATGAAGAGACAAGAGGGTTGGAGATAAGGGTTGCTCTAGAGAATAAAGGTTTCATCCTGTTCTTTTCTAATCATAAGGTTTTTCCCTCCACTGCCCAAGCTCTTGAGCTGGGCCGGGCACAAAATTATTAATTATTAATTATATTCAGATCCCTCTTGTTTCTGTTTCACTGCAACCCTCAAGAACCGACCTGTGATGAAGGACCACTTCAGCAGTTAGGAGATGAACAATGAGGTAACTCCAGAGACTTTACAGCCTGGGTTACACTCCCCTTTCTTCACTTTGATCCTTTACTTTCCATCGCTTGCTGCTCGAGGATGTCCCGAGGCACAGGTGGACGTGTGGATTCGGCTCTAGCAGGCATTCCTTGTGTGTGTTTGTCATTTGCAGCCAGTTGTCCTTGGCAAGGTGCTGGATTGTCTGGGGACAGGTTCTGTTTCTGTGCAATGCACCAAGAGCTCCTTCCCATGGCTTGTTTTGCTCCTTCCCATGGCTTGTTTTGCTCCTTCCCACCTGGCAGTTTCTCTCGATGCACTTACCCCAGGTGCTGTCACAGGGATAACAGCCTCTTTTCTTCCTCCCCCGTGCAAACCTTTGTCCTGTGGGGCTCTGCCGTCGCTCCCCCAGTGCGTTCCTGCCTGCAGGGGGGTCCCCTCGGGCTGTGCTGAGTGAGGCTCACCCCACTCCTTGGCCTAAAGAGTGGTGGGTTTAATTCCCAACTGCAAAGCATCAGTGACTGCCCTGTCCGTGGCAGGGGTTGGAACGAGGTGATTTTTGGTTGTCCCTTCCAGCCCAGGCTTTTCAGCGATTCTGTGGTTCTCTGCAGGCAGGGGCAGTGCTTTCAAACCGGGCCCTGGCACGTCCCATCCTGCCTGCTGTCCTTCCACGTCTTTCACCAGGAGCTGCTCCAGAGCCCTGGACGCACACCCAGGGTACCTCAGCTTCCCTGAATCAGAGTTTCTGGAGGGAACCCCGGCCCTTGTGCCGGCTTGTGTCATCAGGTTGCCCTCTAATGGTTTGCTCAGAGCACTCTCAGGCTTTCTGATGACCCGAGGAGCTTTTACTTTGATTCCCACGGAAGAGGCCTGAGTGTTTTATTCCACAAGGTTCTGGAATGGGCAGCAGAGCTGTGCTGTACAGAGGGAAAGGTGGAAACCTCCACGGAGATTGTGGTTGCAACCCTGTTCATTTATAAAGCTGGTTTTGATTTCTTTAATTAACTGTACATGTTAAGAGTTGGCATTCACAGATGTCAAGGCTCATTACTGAAAAGTGTTTGTAGACTGTTTAAAAATTCAGACTGAAAACAGAAGAAAGAGAACTTTTTCCTGTATGTCTAATGTTTCATCCTATCCCTGAAGATTCCCAATGAATCCAGAGATGTTCTCTAAAGTCAAATGGCACAAAACCCTCCATGAAAACCAACCAAAAGGGAGAAAATATGGAAAAAAGTTTCTTGCATAGGTAAAACTGAAAAATGTTCCCTCCAAATGTCTGAAATATTTTGGGGGGGGGGAGTTATTGTGATTTGATTTGAACTTTTTAATTTTAAATTTAAAAAAAAAAATTAAATTTTTTTTAGCTTTTATTTTAAACCTAGGTAATATGATGCACTAAAAGACTGGTGAGGAAGATGGGAAATTTTAGCCCATTGGAGTTTTTTCATGCTAAGTGCTTAGTGCAGCACTGTTTTGAGAAAAATAAACTTGGGGGGTCTGGCAGCACCCTGTGCTCTCCACAAACACACTCTGGCTGCACTCAGGTGATGTGCTCAGGCTGATTTTTCTCAGAAGATGTAACTGAGGATCTGAGTCTGAGGGAGAAGTCTTCTCCTCTTTCATCTGAAGAATGCTGAGGCTGCTGGACAGCAGAGCAGAGGCAGGAGCAGGGCTGCTGCGCTGAGGGTGTGTTTAAAAAACTGAAATTTTTCACAGCAATCCAGTTCATTTCAGACACCCCACGTGTCTGGGAGAAGGCTCTGAGACCACAATGTTCCACAGAAGCTTTGGTGGTCTGGGCACTGACAGCCTTCATTCACTTGCAAGCGTCTGGCCTTGTCTGGAGAAACAACCCTGTGGTGTCTAAATTGGTAAACTCAGCTGAAATAATGGATGTGAGTGGTGTTGGGAGGTTACAGGGAGCAGAAGGAACAAGTGAGGATGGCAGTGCTGTATTTATTTTTATTTAATAGCCTGCATAAGTCTCTGATCGGCTGCAAACATAATTCAGAGGGAAATTTTGCAGTTCAGGGACACCCCGAAGTGGAGCTGGGTATCAGTGTACAAGAAAAGAAGGAAAGAGAGAGGGGGAAGAAAAAGGCTCCCCAAGAGTTCCAAGTGGGATTCTGGTTTGTGTTGGATCCTTGTCCTGTAAGCTCGGAGCACTCCGGTAACCTGAAGGATCAAAAGTGTCCTCAAGCCCTTAAATAGATGACTCGGAAATACTTGAAATGTGTTTCATTTTATGGTAAGTTTAATGTTTCTAATCTCGGTGCAATTTACAATTACAATAAATATCACGAAAAATTAATGTGGCCACTTCAAATACAAAGGAACGACAAAGTGTAATCTGAGAAAATTTTATCAACATGCAATTTCCTTAACAAAAACATCAATGTATCATTTCAGAATGCCGAGAAATATTTATCTTTTGGGACAGCAAAATCATTTGCAGAACGTTTTAACTGCTAAATAAATATTTTACTGGCAACTTCTGAGGCATCATAAATGCAGTCAATATAAACAAAGCAATGTGGAAACCAGCCCCAGCCGCAGTTCAAATGGTGGTTGGATGGTTCATGGCAACACAGGACTCTGGGATGCATTTGGCTGAGCCTCAGTGCTTGGAAAGATCTGATTTCTTCCTGCTATTATAAGCAAGTTTGCTTAGTTTATTTGGAAGTTCTGGCAGCGGGAGCCACAGCGAGCTCTTAGGAGCGGTGATGCAAGCAGTTAGCATTTAACTGAAGCTGGCTTCTAATAGTTAAATTTGATTTTTTAATTGAATCCAGCGCCTGTGAAAGCCACGGGATTTGCAGCCTTGGAGGGACGATTTGTCTGCATGGCTGCAGAACAAGAACATCGAGGCTCTGGGGGCTCCAGCTTCCTCGAGGGTCTGGCCAGTGTGCTTCCCCACCTTGTTCTGGGGCCCTGTGAGCTGCCCTCTCCTCTCCCACTGCCCCTGCGAGGGCACTTTGCAGGGTGGTGTCAGGAACTCACACTTGGGAAGTTCCCTGGAGATGGAGCAGAGACTTGTTCCGCAGTGCAGCTGAAGAAAAAGTTATCCCTTACCTGGAGTCTCAGCGCTGGCCTCGTTCCCAAGGTTAGCATCCAACCTTAGACCGAGCTTCCCTTTCTGCGTGGTTCTTACCCAGCCCTCGCCGCCTTTCAGGTCGTGTTCCTGCCTCAGTTGGGTGGTAATTGTCTGTTTTCCAGTTCAGCTGCTCACTCGGATTCCTGTGCCACTCTTTGTGTCTAACACGGACCCGTGCCCTGCTTTATGGAACACCAACTGAGAAGCGCTATCTGCACGTGACTCCGCTCTTTGCGTTTCAGCTGAGGTTGGACGATGGCCCTGGAGCCCCGTGGGTGCTGATTCACACATTTGGTGTGGCTGGGACAGATCATTCCCAGTTGTGGCGTGGCTCAGGAAAATCTGGGGGCTCCTGAGGGACTCCTGAATTTTGGGATGGCCTGAAACTGACACTGCAGTAGCACTTACTCCACAGGTGGTGGAATGGGCTGCGCAAGAGCTGGCCTGGAAAGCAGCATGGAATCTCTCAGCAGCCGGCATGGAGAACCCCGGCAGATGCTGAAGCAGCAGGAGCAGGGGTCGGTGGCTTCCCAGAACTGCTGCTGCTGTAGCTCCTCACCAGGAGCGGGATTAATGCCCCTGCGCCCCTCTCCTGGCGGATACAGGAGCAGAAGTTACTGCACTACATGGTGATATTTAACCACAGGAGACACGGCCCCGTTCATCATGCAGGCGTTAATTGTCCCAATTAAGGAATATGTCCTGGGCACTGCAGTGCTGGCAGGGAGCACCGAGCGCTGGCTCTGTCTCAGGGCTCCACAAGCGGGGCTCTCCACTCGGTCCGGGACTGCTCTGCGTGGGCTCCACAAGCGGGGCTCTCCACTCGGTCCGGGACTGCTCTGCGTGGGCTCCACAAGCGGGGGCTCTCCACTCGGTCCGGGATTGCTCTGCGTGGGCTCCACAAGCGGGGCTCTCCACTCGGTCCGGGACTGCTCTGCGTGGGCTCCCGCAGTGGGATCCCGTCGTGCTGCCCGCACCTGCCAGGGCGGTGGATGCAAAGCAACATCACATTCCAGCACTTCTACCCCAGGGAGTGAGCAGCTCCCCCAGCACAACCAGGATCACCAGGAGAACGCCGTATCACGCACAGGAAGATGGATACACGCCCGTCTCAAAAAGCATCTTTCAGGTTGGACTGGGAAATGCATCCTTGTGTGTTCACACTTGTGGAGAAAACTGAGGCAAGAGTTTATTTAGCCCCAAATCCATTAAAATCGTGTATATTGCTAGGGTTTCTTGGGAGTAACTGCAATTTAATCCTTGCTTTAAAGGATTTTTTTTTGATTAATTGAACACACAGGAAGAAGCCAACAATGCTGCTCCTCACAAAAGAAACAGCTATTTTTAGGCATTTGCTTGAATTTTAGGTTGCTTTGTTTCTGCTAAATCTCAGCCTTTACTTTGGCAGAAATCCCAATTCAAAAGCACATTCTCAGGTTTGGGGACGTCAGCAGGACTCAGGATTTTGCACGTGCTTGAGGGCTTGGAGGAAGAAGTTTTAGGAGAGGTTTTTACAGGATTGGGGCCGTCGGTGAAGCTGATTGAGCCTTTTGCCTTGCAGGATTTAGGATGACATTTAGAGCTCGATTGGCTTTATCAAATAACAGCTGGGTAAGGTGTGTGACTTAGGCTGAATGAAAAGGGCCATAATAGGAGATTCTGGTAATTGTACTGAACTGGGAGCTTTTCTTATTGTCCCAGATAATGTAAGAGTTAATGTTCATTGTAAGTACCGGGAAAGAGATTTTCATTTTCTCCAAGAAATGGTATTTGCATGTCTTAAGAGCTTGAGTTTCAGCTGTTCTTTTCATTTTGCACTGTTTTCATTCAGTGGGACTCCAAGTGAGGTGCAGAAAATGGGATTTACATGTGCACACAGGCTGGTGGATGTGGTGTTATCCCCACCCGGACATCTGACTGCAGCTTGGGGCAATTACACTCACAACTCCACATATTTTTCCCCTGAAAAAAACTATTTGTTCGCAAAGTTGGAGAGAATGATGAATAATTTGCACCATTTAAAAATGATGAGCTGTTTCCTACCTAAATCTGGGGATTCTAATAGGATTTTGGGTGCAGAAATATTTGGATCTTCTGAGGCTGGCAGATGAATTTTTTTGGCCTCTGCCTGTCAAGCCTTCTATAATGCAAAGGTTGGTCACTGTGGCTCCCTGTAAATAAAGTATCAGGATTTAATACTGTAAATATTAAATATTTTTTAATATTGTAAATCATTTTTTCAAGCTAATGCAGAAGAAATGAATCTATATCTTCTTAATAAAGTATTTTGTTGCTGCTAATATTTCAGGAATCACCACTCAGAAAATAGTGAATTAAAGAAGTACAGGGCACTTGTCCTTGGGGGTTTTTAGTCCTGGGTTTGGGACATGGCACCAAGCAATTCAGTGAAAGTTTGAGTTTATTACAAAAATCCCTGGTTTTGACAAGGAAAATTGCTGATTTCTGAGGAAATTAAATAAGAAGCCAGATTTCATTAGATTGATGACCAACCTGAGCATGTGTATGGTAAATTTAAGAAGAAAGAGAATTTGTTTTCCCTCCTGTTTCCTCAAGCCTGAAATATGTCTCTTCATTTCTAGTCTGATATCACACTCAATAAAACCTCTGTATGTGTCAGGGACCGAATTCCTGAATGGCATGACTTGATACAAGGTACCCAGTCGTTATCTCCCACTGGTTTTAAAACTGTCAATCCCAGCTCAAAATCAGGAGTCAAGCCCCTGGGTAGCATTAAACTGGTTTGAAAAGAATCACAAAACTTAATGAGGCTGTAATTGCTTTGCCTGTGTTTTTTTAATTGTGTTTTTTAAATTGTGTTTGTCTGTGCAGGGCTCTGCTCTTGCTGTTCACTCTGCCACTGAGGGTTAGAAACTAAAAGCCTCAAGTTCATTTCATACATAACTAAGGAAAATCCCCCACACCCTCATTACCATGGGGTTCAAGGTGAAGGATGACAGGAAATATTGTGGCAGTCCTTAGGAATGAGAGAACTTCCTCTTTCATCTGAGCTCACATTAGAAATTGTAATAGGAAAAGTGTGATTAATCAAATATGCAAATCTTTCTGTAGTTGTACAGGGTGATAGGGGAAAAACCCCTTAAATTTGCTTTTAAAACACGTCCATCATTACTCTGGTGTTTTGTTTCATTTCTGACTTTCTGCTCCCTGACACTTTCAAATAAAGCCCCAGTTCCTCCGTGCCAAGAGGGAGAATTCTTTTGTGTTCAAGCTCATGAATTCTTCTCCTCTGAAACCCTCCTAACAAAGGCAGAAATACAGAATGGTGGGAATGCTGAGAGGTTCTCTCTGATTACCAGATGTGAAATGTGCTGGGATGCAGAGGGAGGAAGCACTGCAAATGTTTACAGTGGGTTTCAAGGTGTGCTTGGTATTGACGCTGGAGGTGGTGTCAGAAGAGAGGCTTCCCTGAGTGCTTCTGAAGCTCGTGCTGGCAGCAGCCCCGGGGTTACTCTTAAACCCCTCGTGGAAATCTGACACAGCTCCCCTCAGCAGTCTGCAGGACAGAGTAGGATTAGTTCACAGTAAATCTGGCTGCACAAATAACCTGGTTTTATTGCAGAAATTGTTACCTGCACCTGTATCCTGTTACTAAAGAGTTCTGAGGTGGGAGGGAACCAGCTCATGGGTCAGTTTGGGCAAGTATTAGTTTAAATTGTCCTTTCTCTCTTGACAGGTTAGTTAATGCACAGCGTTTTCTGGCTAATGTATCCCAACCCTTTCACTTTCAACATTGTATTTATCAGCTCTTTATTAAATATACAAAACAAGACCACACCGGCCAAAATCTGTCACAGCACATTTTGTTGTCACAGTGCATTTTGCTGTGTGCTGAGGAATGAGAGCCCAAGCCACAAAGTCGGCTCATTTCAGCCTCAGTGGCTTTTCAAAAAGCTTGCAGCTTAAAATAATACGTTATTAAGGTATTCAGACTTGTCAAAATTAATAATTAGTATCACTTTATGTTCCCCACACATGCACAGAGCCTTTCACTCCCTTCCCTTGCTTGTATTCCAGCCAAGCAGCCCCGAGCCGTGGCCCTCTCCTGTGGCAGGAGGGTGCCTGGGAGGGAGCTGGGCACTGCTGCCTTCAGGACCAGGTGACTGATCCATGGATCTATTAAAAATAATACCAAAAATGCAAATTTTAAGAGGGAGAGGTATATAAAACAGAAATACTGGCAGTGTTTACTGTACGTTTATATTTGTGATCGTCCCCCTTTGCGCTGCCCAGGGTGGGATTGTTGGGGGTCTGTGCAGGGCCAGGGCTTGGGCTGGATGATCCTTGGGGGTCCCTTCCAGCTCAGGATACTCTGTTGTTCCATGACTCTGGGATATGTTTTTGTAAGCAGCTGAATTCTACCCAAATGAGCCTCCTGGAAAAGCTGGATGCTCCGAACTGCTCTCCAGTGCTGGGTTTTTGTAACCTTTTATCCTTTCTGCATGCAAATCCTCCCTGTTAGTTTACCTGAGGATTAAGGGATTTACACTGTGGGTACACTTGTACTTACTTTCCAGTGCCTAACTTGTCGTGGGAATTTTGAACTCAGCTAGAGCTCCAGGAAATTTCCTGCACCTCTGCATCTGCAGAGCCACAGCAAATGTGGCCTCTTTACTGCCACCTCCCTTTAGACAACCTGTCACTGTGATTCCATCAGAAATGACTTATTTCTAAGGGAATCACTAGTCAGAATTTGAGGAGAAAAAGGGAGAAGTGTGGTTTTTAACTAGTGTAAGCCTCAATTTCTTTGTCCTACCTTTGTGAATGACTCTACCCTTGCCTGGGATACACGGATCAGAACTGATAATTTAGGGTATCGTTGGTGTCCACTAAGTGAGAATCAAATTACTAATGAATCCATGCTTTACTAGGAGTTGCTAAAATATCACTGTCTCCCCCTCTGCTCACAGTGGTGCCAAATTTGGGGGCAGGAGGGCCAGGTCCACAGCTGCTCCCTGAATTCTCAGCAGCTCCAGCAGACTGGAGGCCCTGGAGGTTTGTGTGCAGCTCATCTTTGCCCTGGAGCCCACACCCCACCTTAACTGGGGGTGTTTTGTGGGGCCTGCAGAAATCCCTGAACACCAGAAAGGGGAAGGTTAACTGTGGCCTGAGGAAGGCTGGCTGGGGGAAGCCAAGAAAACTATTCCCAGTCCAGAAAACTGTCCAGTAGTTTGCACTAAGGGAACACAATTGCTTTTTCTCTCACCTTGCAATGGATGCTGGTGTTAAGGTGGCTGCACTGCAAACCCTGTCCAGATAACCTGGGCAGGGGTCATGCTAACTCCAGCATGGGGCCCAGAGAGATGCAAAACATTTATGAAGAGATTTTTTTGGCTAAGTTCCCGCAGTTTGGAGACTATAGAACACAAGCATTTGGGTTGCAATCTAAGAAGCGTGCCTTTAACATAGAGATTGTATTTCCTAACTGTTGGAATACTCTTGTTGGAAATTGCAGCTTTCAGTTGGCCTGCTTTAGGATTTTAAGTTTAGACAATAGAAGCTTTGAAAATCTATAGATGTGTGTCAGAAAATACAGAAATTGTGGTTGTGGTTGTGGCTGAGCACGAAGCAGAATGGTGGGCAGTGCAGCCGGTGTAAATTTATGGCTGGAACCATTTACATTGAGAATAAACAGTTTAATGGATAGCTGCAAGGATTAAAGGATGCTCAATCCAGCAGATTAAACGTGTCATTCTTGCTGGTGGATGGTGCCATTATCTCCCTGGGAAATGAACATTCTTTCAGAGATGTCTTTGCTGTATCTATTGCCCAAGGCTGCCCCAATTCCGTCAGTGACACCTCGGCCCTGCTGGGCTCGGGGGCAAAGCTCCCATGGCCTCCAGCGAGTCAGAGATCCCCGTGGGTGTGAGATCCGGGGGGCTCAGCTGCCTGCAGCTGCCTCCCTCCGGATCAGCAGAAGGAGCCCTGGCACGCTGAGGCTGCGGAGGAGGGGATGCTCTGCGGGCTGCTCGGCTTTGCAGGTTCCTGTTCTCGTCTGTGCTGAGATCCTGTGCCGCCAGCAGGAGCAGAGAGAACAGAGGAGCAGAGAGAACAG
>VZRQ01007132.1:66806-90664 GCA_013397975.1 Machaerirhynchus nigripectus
GGCACGTCCCACCCGCTCCCACCCGGCGGCACAGCGACCCTCGCGGCTCCTACTCCCCGTGAAACGGGATCCGTGTGCTGGGCTGACCCGGAATGGAACCCTTTCTCTAATTGCTGGATTAAGCTGGCTATTTCCTTGTCATTGTTTATGCTTTTAAATCTAGAATATATTCCAAATTAGGCGTGTTTGAGTGACAGCATTCTGATCTAATTATAGACTTTATCATTGATTAGGCCGGACGATCCAAACATAAGCTCTGCTGGAATGGCTTCAGGAATGAAATGATGGCAGTGAGGAGGTTCTTATTCTAATAAAGTAAAGCCACATAAAAATAGTCCATTAAGTAAATTAGAGCTTCTGACTCTGTAATTTTGCAAAATAGTACCAGCATTTTCTAGACCATGTCCAGATGATAATTTTCTAGGTAGGTATTTTTATCCTTAAACTGCTCGATTCGTTATGTAATTTAGATTTAATATCCTTTTATTCTTCGTTTCCAGTTGTTCAGCATGCCTAAAATAAAAGCAAATATAGTTAGCACAACTGTGTTTTCCATAGCAGTGCTTGAGTTCATTTAGGAATGTGCTCCACTGCATGAAGTTAACACAGTCAAGAAAGCAACGAGGGGCAAATGAAGCTGTGGGGAGCGTGAGCAAAGCACACTCATGAGAACCTGCAGTGCTCACAGCTTTGCAGTGTTGGTGCTGTCAGGGCTGGAACAAGGGAGGCTTTAGAAAGGGAGGAGGAGAGGCCATCCAGGCAAAGGGGGTGGCTGTGTAAGGCACAGGCCAGGGAGAACGGAGAGGAAACGAAGGGCCCAGGCAAGGGATGGAAAGGTTGGAAAGTCTCTGTGATAAACCCAACCAGGAGAAATCACCAAGGCAAGCCAGAAGAGCTGTGATTACATAGTTCCTTCTATAAAGAGTTTATAGTGCCACAACAAAGTCATTAATTAATTGGTACGTGTCACAAGAACACCTTGTGCAACTCAGGGGCTGCACTGGGCAGCTCAAGAGGACAAACATTTTCCTGCCAACCTCCAGGCTTCCCAACAGAGGGACTTCCAGAGAGCTGGAACCTCCCCTTTGGTCCGAGGAAAGAGCTGGTAGGACAGAAGGTGGGAGTAGCTCTCACCACGGAGATCAGAGTGGTTGCCAGAAACCCGGGTGACCTCTGTTCCATGTGCTGGTGCTGGTGCAGGCTGGGGGTGACTGATTGCAGACCAGTGCAGAGCAGCTGCAGGTTCTCAAGCAGCCCGATGCAATACGTGTCACCCGATTTTACAAGCCTGATGTTGCCATGCCCTCACTTACTGTAGAGCCCTGCACAGCAATTACAGCACAGTTTCATTTACAAATCATTACTGTGTTTAGCCATTACCAGTACAAAGCAGTTACTTTCTCTGTGCAATTGAAGCCTAATTTTCATGCCATCTGAAACTCTCAGGCATCAGGTAACACTTTATTTTATAAGGAAAAAATAACCATTTATTTAAATTGTAAAATCTGTGTATTTACAGAGTGGCTGGTTTTGCTCTTCAGGTTTCACAGCAATTACATTGGAAGCTGCTTCTGAGAATCTGGGCTCTTATTTCTGTAAAAATAAGTTATCAGCAATTGCTTCCTATGCTTGCATAATTGCTCGAAGAATTGTACTCTGCGAAGTGAAGGCAATTACCTCTTAATGCTGCCTATTAATCGTGATAGTTTGTTAATCAGCCAGGAGCACAGGGGCTGTGAGAGCTGGAACTGGGATACCGAGGCGATAACCTGGAACACGCTGGTGTGAAACGTGTGTGCACCTCGGTGGGACAGAGGGGATTCAGAGTTAATCCCGGGTTTAACTCGAAGGAGCGAAGAAGCCGCCCTAAGCACACAGAAGGCGGCTGATGGGAGCTGATTTGGAGAGGTTCTGGCAGGGATGAGGTCTCTGTCCCTCCCCCAGGCCAGAGGAACAGCCCTGCTGGAGCTGCTGCGTTTGTGCCAGCCCACGCTGGGTGTGGGTCCCAACGTCCCCTGCCAGCTCCAGCCCCGTTCCACACGTGGGGCCATTCCCATGGAACTGCAGTGGTTCTGCTGGGTATATCAGCATCTCCTTTTGACTCCTTCCTTGGATTCCTTGGTGGAAAAATGTGACAGGAGTTTGGCAGAGCTGAGCTGTGAATGCCTATCCCAAATCCAGACCCTCAGAGCTGGAAGGGATGGGCAGCACTCAGTGGCAGTGACAGCAATTCTTTCCTGTGAGCAGCAGGTTTCAAATAGAATGGCCAAATTATTTTTTTCTCTTAAAAATTACTTCCTATTTTATGCAAGGCCTGGGTTAATGTGCAATACTCTCTCCAGGCTTCGTGTTGCAAACATTTTATTGCATAAAGGACTTGCGTTTCTTCATGGCACAGCCTAGTCTGTAGGTTCTTAATTCAATTATTAGAACACCAGTCAAAGCTCCTTTTTATTGAAACTGGGCTGTTGAGATAGGAGTGAGTTTCCTGAAAAGGAAGGTTGCAGGATATCCATATTTTTTTCTTGTAGGAATAGGTTCAGTGTTTGGAGTGGAGCACACTTTTCCTGCAGCAAGGGCTGTGAACACCTTTATTTCTTCATGAACTTTCTACCACCGTGATTTTTTTGTTCCTAGAACGTACTCTGAGTGCAGTCTGTGTGCAGCCTTGGGCTTCAGAGACTAACAAAATTTAAATCAGTTTTATACACATAATTTTGGTCAGAGAAGCTCAGTCTTGCTGATTTAAGTCCACAGATTGTAAAAGGTGTTTAATTACAGTATGTCATTAATTAGCCCCAATATTCCTGTCAAAAATACTCCCTTTCTAAGTACCTTACACTCTGGTTCTTGCAGTTAGCAGAAAGACTTAACTCACTGGCACTGGTTCTGTCTTTCCATTGCTCTTTCCCTGGGCCTGTTGGACGTTCATCTGGCAGTGGCATCCACTTTTGGAACTTCTGCTATGGTTTCTTTTCCACTGATAGTCACTTTTAAATGGTGCTTGAAAGTTGTTTTCAGCCTTTATCTTGTATTTTCCCACAATATCATGTTCTTACTTTTTATTTTGTTCATCTTATTATTCTTCTCATGCACTTTATCTCACACCTGTGATTCTTTAGTTTTCTGATCCCACGTGCTTTTATGCAGTAGCAAAGACTGATGGGGAAAAGATACAGGTTTGGAGGGCACAAGTCTGATAGAAGAGGTGCTATCAGCTAAGAACAATTAAGTATCTGTTTGGGCTTCATAAAGCAATAATAAATACAGTAAAAAACACATCTGCTCTAGGATCCACAAATTAATTTTATTCGGGCATATCTAACAATCTCCATTTTCAATGAACTCTTTTTGGTGAGTCTGAGGTTGGATAGGAGAGAGCTGATCACCAGTTCTCACAGACCCTGGTGCATGTGTGTGGCTCTCTCTGACTTCCCTGATTTGCACCCTTTCTGTCCTGTTGGAGCTCCTTCAAGGACAAGGCTCTTTTAGGAAGGTGCCTGTCTGGCAGGTCAAGTCAGGAGAGGGACCAGAGGTGAGCAGCATTCTAGGGAAGCATCTCGTCAAAGTATTTCCTAATGATCCATAAAAGTTCCTGACAGAGGCAGATAAAGAGTCTCTGCCTCCGCAGCCTGGATGATTTAGGTTGGTGTTCATGGCAGTAAGCTTTCACCCATTCTCCAGGCTGTCCTTGATCATACAGTAACTTTCTGCGGTAGGAGTCACACTCTGGCCTCCTCCAGAGGATATTTGGGAGGATTTGAGGGACACCCGCGTGCTTTGCTGAGTCGCGGGGGCGCAGCGCTGCCCGCTCCCCGCGCAGGGACAGCAGCCCCGCGCCGGGGCTGTCGGGCTCTCCACCAGCAGATGGAGACCCAGATCGTGAGCGCCGGGTCCTGCAGGGTCCCCGCGGTCATCACCCAACCTTGGCTGCCAGGGCAGCTCGCTGACACTTCCGTGTGCTGCTCCTTGAGCTCTGCCTCCAAACCATGGACCTGGAGGCATCCAACCCTCTCCTGAATTTGGCTGGAAACTTGGAAGCAGGAGCAAGGATGAGGTGCGTGGACATTGTTTTCCTCACAAATGCCTCGTGGAGTTCCTGTCACAAAGGACTGTAGGACTCCTTTCCCTGCTGTAAAAGAAATACAGTCCCTGGAAATGGCCATTTATTGGAGGTGTGGTCTCTCTGACTACTTAAACTCCACTTACCCTCTTCACAAATCCTTAATATTCCCTGGATGTTCTTTCTTGGTTCAGTTTCTTGGGTAGGGACAGAATGTGTGTAGGCTGCTTGTTAAAAAGAAAAGGAAAAAAAGAAAAGAATTTATTACTATTTGGTGTCTTAATTTTTCCTGTTCTGAATACCTGACTTTTGGGAAAATCATACCTCTTCTGCAACAACTGGCTCTCCAGCCACCGTATCACAGACCAGGCTGCTCTGCGGAGCGTGGCCCTTACCCACAGAAATCAGCCACAACCCCCTGCCAGAGAGGTGACAAAAAGGGACCTGAAGATATTCACCAGCCAGGGGACGTCCTGCCGAGGGCCCCAGGAGTGCAGCACATCTTCGGGGCTGCCCTGACTTTGGGGACACGGAACTGCTGTCAGCCACGTCCAGCTAACATGACAGCTGAGAAGCTAAAGCACTGTCAGCAGCAGCCAGCACGGAAAAGTGCCTGGGAAAAAGGTGTGGTCACGCGTGTTCCGAAATTCTTCAGCTTTTTTTAACGATATTGAGGTAAACTGTGGTACTTCCAGCTTTGAAAGGAAAGGCTGGCAGATGCTGAGGGGCGCTGAGCGGGCTTGTGTCCCAAAAGGATGGCAGTGCTTCAAACCCAGCTCCAGGTTAACTGCAGCTCACCTCTCTGCAGGCACGAGCTGTTTGTGAGCACAGCCCCTCCTGAACACTGGAACTAAAATATTTTCAATGTTTAAGTGCAATATTTTAAAGGACGCTGCAAAGCCCACCAAACATTAGGCTTTGTGCTTATGGAGGTGTGTGGGAAAGGACAAGCAGAGGTGTTATGAGTGCAGCCAAGCCTGGCCTGTGAACTGCATTTTTAGGAACCGAATGCTGATGATCCAAAACGTGCCATAAATTCTGTGCACAGGTGCACGCTGAGGATATTCCAGACCTGTTTTCAAATAACAGATATTTGAGAATTAAGGTATTTTTTATGGCTATCTGTGGAAGTAGTGGGAAAAAGAACATAAGAAAAGACACCTTCTGGAAATGATGGGACATTTTTTGACATACAGAGATATGTCATACTGTAATTAGAGATTTTTTACTATATTCCTTAAAATATAAAACACCAATTTCCGTCAGAGTTACATGACAAATACACAACAAGTAACAAGGTATTATCTGTGTTTTTCAAGGCACAGCTTTAACCTCTCAAATCCTCAAGCTTCATGTTCAATGTTTGTACTTTCCTGGCCTCCGACACTGCAGACATCATCTGAGTTGTAATTTCCCTTACAGTCACCCAAGACACCAGAATCGTGACCAATTTGCTGCATGGTGAAACTGAAGGTTTTGGAATTTTTTTCTGAGCTTGAATGTTATGTCTAATTTTTCTTTCATTTCCTTGGTAAATATAATTTCAGCTTTTAGGGTGGGTTTTGTTTTGGTTTTGACAAATCTGAGAAGCCACTGCCATGGCACCTGTATTTACACACTGTCCACACTCACAGCTACGAGCTCCAGAGCTGACCCAGTCAGATTTATATGTCTGAGTGATTCTGAATTTCCTGGTTCTTAGGCTGTGGAAGGAGAGAGAGGGCAGTGATAAATGAACCCAGGATCTGGAAACCCAGGGGCGCAGCAGCGGGCGGTGCGTCCCGGGCTGGAGACAGAGGATGCTGTTGGGGCCAGGACGATTTTCACCCGGGTTTTTGGGCTGCCTTCCCCTGCCCCAGCTCGCTGTGGGAAAGCACTGGTGAGCTGGGAGCTGGGAGCCCGACAGCAAAGGCTACAGATCTCTGCTGGATGCTCCTGGGCTGGGAGGGACCAGCACTGCTCCAGGGACACCGGGCCCAGCAGGACTCCAGCTGTCAGTGTGGGGCCAGGACCCACCAGCTTCAGACGAGCAGTGGGGCTGGTGGTTCTTGCTGGGGGAAATCCCAGAACAGATACTCGGTGCAAACGCTGTTAGTTTGAGGCCAGCCCTCCCTCCTTGGATGCTGGGAGCTCTGTGGTTTTATCCTAGGATGTCACACAATTGTTTAGTCCTGGTGATTTCACCCAAGAAGCAGATCTTTTGTTCCCAGATAACGAAAACATTTATATTTACATTTACAGTATCCAAAGCACTGAATCCAAGACTTGGAATATTCTTTTCCTGTTACTTCAGAGTTGTCAGCACCATCAGCTCCTCCCCTGAGTACATGCCTGCAGAGCCGCACTCCAGAGAAACTGAAATCCAACTGCAGCTTCTGTCTGGGCCCAAAGCTAACTGTGCATGGAAAGGAAACTCAGAAAGGGAGTACCAGCGGTCAGTGCCTTCCACCCAGCCTGTAACTTCATGCTCCTGCACACATACGGACTGACAAAACCGAAATCCTGTTTTGGTATGTGTAGAACATATTCACCGTAAGAGGAAATGAAAATTATTTAGATTAAAGTCAAAACAACAATTTAACATCCTTTTGTGTACACAAACACTCTTCTGAAAGTCACAAATCATAGATGCTAGATGTTCAGAGTCATTTTAAATGCTACTTACCTAAAGCCAGGAGATGAGAAACATGTGGCAGACCTTTTTTGCAAAAGTTCAGGGCGGGAGGGGAGCAAGAGGATGTTTGCATCTGCAGGAGGAGGGCCTAAAAATACTCTGAAAGCCGACAGTTCACTTAAATCATTAATCCTACACCGAGGACATTTCCACATTTTAATGGACTGCAATTAAACCCAATATTTCTTAATACGAGTGTCAGGTGTTTTCAGCAGTGATGCAAATGACTGCTTAGTGCTATAATTCTGAAGGGGAAGGCATTTAGACCGGGCTCATTTGAACAGCCAACTATAAACAAGAGCACATAATTCCATCTGCTTTTTGGCAATTTGTTGTTCCTTTTAGGTTCTCTTTCCCCGTTTGTCTTGTGGACACAGTTTGCAGGAAACGTCAGCCGGCGTGATTGATGGCATGAGATTGGATGTACTGACTTCATGCTTTCATAAAGCAAGACAGCTGTTGGGAGAAACTTTCCTTCAGGAGCTGGAAAGGTTTAAATTTTCCATCTCTTTGACTATTTGGCCCGATGAAGGATTGGGTTTTACCAGACAAGTAAATAAAAAGATGGCTAAGATGTACTAGAAGGTCATTCAAATGATCTTTAAATAGCAATTACTGGAGGAGGGCGGAGGGAAAGCCCTCAGCATTCTGAGTCTGCTTAAGTGAGCCCTAAAAAATTACGCTGCTGTTCTCTCAATTTCTTTAACCACTCTGTAAAACAGACAATTTCTAGTAATGTGATTTTACAGTGGGAGTTTGTTGCAGGCTATGGAAGGGATTCTGCTGAATTCCCTGGTCATCACCTGACTTTCTGCGGCTGTGAGATGTTAATTCTCCTCCACAGTCACAACACACCAGTTTGCAGTTTAATTCCTTGCTCAAAGCAAGGTTAAATTTTAGTTGATTTGGGTTTTGTATAAATTATTTGTATCTATCAAGTACACTTCCCTCCCAGGGCAGAAAAGGGAAAGAAAATGTGGTGTTCATTTTTACAGTTGTATCTCCCACTGAAGTAAAAATATTTTATTTAGAAGAACACATTTATTTTATTTGTCAGATGCTATGAGCATAATTTTGAAGAAGATCAGTATGTGATGCTCTAACTTGTCTTTCCCCATGCAGTCTGTGTGTGGGGGTTGGATGTTATTTGATAGTTTGAAAGACGAATAACTGGGTTCTTGGCTATGCTAATTTTGAAAACCTTTGCCAGATCTATGGTCTTGCTGGAAATGGGCCAGAACCAAAACTCAGGCACTGAAAACCCCTGGGCCCAAACGTTTGGGGGAGGCTGCGTTTAGATGGTGGTTTGAGTCAGACTCCAGGCTCCTCTTGGGTCTGGTGTTTGTTGTGTTCAGTCACACCAGCACAAAATGCAGCAGCTGCTGCTCAGGAGCTGGGCTGGCTCTCACTGTGTTCCTCACTTCTGTGAAACGCTTCAAAGAAAGTGCCCTGAATCAGCAGGAACAGCAGCAATAAAAGTGAGCTTTCTTTAAAGGGTGGGTGTGACTGTCAGGGAACCCCGAGCAGCAGGACAGCGTCCTGCCAAGGAGGGCACGGCCAAAATCCCTCCCACTCCGGGAAGCTGTACCTGTGCGTCCCACAAGGAAGGCTTGTCCCACACATCGCCCTCAGTTTGCACCACAAATTCAGGAGAGGGCTGGGCTAGACGGGTTCTGTGTCCCCAGTCCTGATTTGGGTGGGAGAGGTGGAACTGGAGAGCACAGAGCCCCTCTGTGCCCACCCACAGCTGCCAGAGCTGTTGTGGACCCTCTGCCTCGCTCATCTCTGAAGTTCAAACTCAAGACAAAACGCTCTGAGAAGGGGGAAATGTGTTTATAGAAGCCGTCATGATTGTAAGAAAATTTGATATTATAGTAAATCCTAAAAAAGACCTCAAAGAAACCTTAGAAATGCTTTAGAACCAGCCTGAAATAGCAGCAGTTTCCTCGGGCAGCCGAGGAGTGACGTTGGCTGCCGTGCGGGGACGTTTGGCAGTGCCCTGGGGTAAGGGGATACCAAGGAACTCTGGGGGTCACTTCATTTAGATCCTGTAAACATTTCCATAATCAGTAATCATCTGCACTGTTTCCTAACTCTGTGTGGATCACTGTAACCGCCTAATCACTTACACAAATACACAGTTCCAACACCACTAATTAGGATTCTGCAGAGCTGGAAAAAAGCCAGTCCACGTTCTCCGTGTACAATCAATTTATTGTTAAACATTTAAAGAGCCAGGTATTTATTTCTACCTCAATGAGAATTTTTTTCTTTCTTTTATTTAGTTTCTGTTCTCACAAATGAATCCTGAGCATCTTTCTACTCACAGTGCTGCATTCACTCTTCCAGTGACCCCATTTAACAGGTAGTGTTTCTGCAGAGAGGAATTCAATGCTTTGCACTGCTCTGGCAGGTCGTGGCTGCACGATGATAAATAAGGATCTGGCTGGTCACTACTCGCTTTTGAACCATTGCTCCTCGAAATTCCCAAAATTCAGTGTGATCAAAGAACTGCTTTAGTGTTGTTAGTAACCCTTTTGTAGCATGAGTGCCTCAGGGTCCCAGCTGAGCCAGAGCCCCCCGGACGTAGCACAGACACGGAGGAAGGACAACCCACACCCCAAAATCCACAATCAGAGCAGCAGGAGCAGACAGAAACACGGTGCACAAAAGGATGAGTCCATGGTAGTGGTGGAGTCTCTAAACCATCCTTTAGCATTGTTGCTTTAAATGCTGGGGTGAGATGCCCCCAGAGAACTTCCCTTCTCTTCGCTGCCTCAACAGAGTTTTTTAAAGTGCAGAACAGCTGAACATACTTTACATTTGAAATGAAAGTCCTCCTAACTTGCAAAGCATCCAGAAAACAATTACACATGCTTAGAAGTGTTGTGTGCTGCCTAATGATCACTCGATGTTGTGTTTCATACACTTCGTCTGAGAAACCTGGGGAAATTCGAATTATCTGCTCTAATTAGGCATTTATATTGCTTTGCCATGCTGTTGAATGCTGGCAGAGGGTGGATGTTTACTCGTTAAAAGCAGTGATCAGTGAAACTGAATCAGTAGGAGGAGGTGTGGGTGTGAAGGTACCTCGGCACTGTCACTGCCCTGCGGGCAGCCAGAGCCCCGGGCGGGGATGGGGCCGTGCTCTGCCAGGTGTGAGGACTGGCCAGGGGTGTCCCTGCCTTGGATTTGTGGAGAACCTGGGGAAACTGAGGTAGGACACCAATGGCAACACGTTTGCACTGCAAAGAGGGTGTTGGCTGGTGAGTATTTTGTCAGAGTAGAGAATAGGAGGACAGAGATGATGTCCCTGTTGTGACCCACGAGGACTGCTGGGTGCTCTCCACAGAGTGACCTTGGGAAAGGCTGACACAGGTGACAAAACACTCTGGTTTATTCTCCAGAGTGATGAGAGGTTTGGGGTTGGAAGGGGCTTCCGGAGACCATCAGGTCCGACCCCACAGCTGAAGCAGGTTCACCAGAGCAGGCTGCACGGGGCTCTGTGACCTCCCTGTGTTGGGACCGTCAGGCAAAAACAATCCAACACATCACTGCAGTTCCATACTTATTAAAAATCCTTCCCAATTCCACTAACGAAGGCAGATTCTACAAATCCCATGTTCCTACAGGTCTGGCACTGGAGAGCCATTAGGCAGCAGTGCCACGCTCTGCCTTGTGCGAGAATAAAGAGCCTGGGCAGGGACTTATCCAGGATCCTGTGCTTCCTCACAAGCTCCTCCACATCCATCAGAGGCCTCACTAGTATTTTCCATTCTTTTCCCCCTGAACATCCATTATTTTTCATCTGTGGCTGGACATGATCCTTGAGCAAAAATGAACTGCAAGAAAACCAACGAATTGAGACATCCTGTATCTTCGTTGTGTGATTAAAGAAGAAATTGAAAGCTCAGTAGCATAAGAACTTTGATTTTTTTCCCCTTTTTTTCCCAAGTAAGTTCAATACCACAAAAATAATCTTATTTATTTTCAGTTCTGCTCTCCTACTTCCTTCTCTGGAGAGTTGCCCATGTCATTTTTAGATGTAAAATTACTTCTTGCAAGAATGGAGAAGACAGCAAGAATATTGTTTAGAATTTTAAGATGGACAAGTGGTACTTGAAGCAGAAGTTTTCCTACAACACTGCAGCTTGCAGGTTTGGTCCCAGAAACTTCTGGGGGTTGGATTCTGCAGCTCTTCCCAGGGCCATGCAGAGGTGTAAGGGAGCACAGCTACGTCACTGGCATTTTACATCTTTTCACACTGTTGTGCAGTTTTTATTGCAGCCTTAAATCAGCATAAACTGATTGCTGCCCCCATAAGTAACTCTGACATATAATTTAATGTATGAATTGAGACACAGAACATAAAGAACAGGTGATAAAATATTACACCCGCACTGAGAACATTAAAATGCTGATGTTTGGAACAGCTGGCTTAGCCCTTTTTTCTCAGCTGGAATAAATAGTAATATTAAAGGATTAGCATAACCAACAACAAGTGTTGAAGGACTTGATTTCATTCCAGGCAATAAGAATGTTTAGGAACCGGTATTTTGAGCCTTAATCAGCAGGAGACTTTATTTCTTCCAAATACACTTTTAATAATATTGTCTAGATATAGACACATTTATTATGTTTATATCAATTTGATTTTTAATTTGGAAACCTTTGGAGTATGAGCTCTTGAGGCATGGTTTTGGGTTTTGCTTTTTATTAAATGTTTTTGTGTGCCTCTGTGAAAGAGTATATCCTGGTATTTTTAAGAAGGACCTTTCACTGGTTTACCATGACTAAATTAGAGTAGAAGTGGAGGAAAAGTAGTTAGCCATTAGAAAACATCAAGATCAAACAAGGATTAAAAGTGGATCCAATCTCTTGTATACACCTTTGAGATCTCGAACCAGATTTTAAAGTAGTAAAACTTAGAAGAACAAATGAAGAAAATGAGAAAGATTTGTGGTGGTGTCATTCCTACAATGTGAGAGGGAGGCCGTGGAGCAGCTGGAAGGTCAGGAAATGGAAACCTGAATATCAGCTGTCTGATATTGGATATCATACTCACAAGAGCATCAGTGTAGGTTTGCAGAGTGAGGATTTTCCTCTCTGCTCCTCGGTAGCAGAGCAGCTCCAGCAGGGACCAGCCTTTTCCTCAGCCTTTTCCATGGATGTCCTAAAGCTCAGGGAGAGGAATGGACGAGTGGGGCTCGGGGGGACCATCCGAAGGAAGATGCACACGGATGGCTGGAAGGAGCAGCGAGGCATCACTCAGCTTTGTCTGGCAGTTTGCAGGGACAGGTTTGGAAGTTAAAATCGGTTTTTTTAGGGCCTTTCATTAGTAAATCCTTGGAATTAAAATAAGAGAATGAGGAGTACTGTGTGGCTTTCTGGCAAATCCCACCAGTTTTGTGATTTGGTTTCCTTTCCTGAATGTTTCAGGAGTTGAATTTTGATGCCAGCTTAATTGTCAGGGTCTCCGAGTACATCAGCCAGCTCTTCGTTCATTTTTTAATGAATGACTTTCTGAAGTTAAATGAAAACATTCCACTCGTCAAAACATCCTTGTGCTTTTCTTTCTTTGAAGGTTTCCACGGGGGAACCGGAGCCAGGCCCTGGGCTGTGCCTTCCTCCCGTGCCACCGGGCAGAGTTTGGTGGGTTTGACAGCTCCACTGTGCAAACAGGCAGGGCTCAGGGTGCCCCGAGCTGGGGGTGGCTGTGCACGGCCAGCAGCTGCACTGGAGGATCCCTGTGGGTCCCTTCCAGCGCAGGATTTTGTGTTTGGCTCTGTAATTCTGAGTTTAAATGCAGCTGTGGCAGTGTTTCCTTCACCCCACGGGCACCGCGAGGCCGCTGGGCTGCGGTGGAGCAGCCGTGCCCAGGAAGGGCTTCTCCCCTTTCCTCCCGGGACACGAGCTCTGCCCAGCTCAGGGAGCCGGGACTGGGGTCTCTCCATGGCTCCAGCTCTTGAACAGAACCTGCTCATTAAAGCTAAGACCTTGAAAATAGCTGCTGAACTCAGAAAAGGAGGGAATTGTTTAAAAACTTAACCCAACGCCTTGGCTGCAGGAACAAGCCCTGGAAAGGTAAGGTGGGCTTCCAGACAGTCCCACCATGGCAGGGAAGATTGATGGGACACTGCCAAGCATTTACAGGCTGTAGTTAGAAAACCACAGTGAATAGTAACAATTCACTGAGGTTTGGAACTCCATGGTTATCAGAGGTATGCAAAGTGGATTTTATGAAATGCGAATCCTCCAGAATGCAAATTTTTCTCTTTTTCATTATTTTACTTAGAATTTCTGAAACAAAAAAAATCTGAATTTGTGGGACATTCCTTTGCTACACAAAGCAAAATTGAATTAACTTTCCTTTCAAAAAATGACTAATTTAAGACTAAATTATCATTTTGTTTCCAACATTTAGAAGTTCCTAAGGGGAAAAAAAAAAAAGTGTCATTTGGGAGAATGTAAAATCACTAATTAAAAAGGGGTAATGTTCGTCCCATGAAAGGTGGCCCTGTGAAGTTTACAAAGTGACACCATCACCGCAGTCATAATGACCTGAGAGAGAATTTGCAGCTTCACTTAGGGGCTGTTTTACCACAGGTGCCACGTCCCACATGTCCCACCAACCTCCCACGAGAGGGACATGGATGTTAAAATAACTTGGAGAGGTTAAAAGATCTTCCTTGTTTAAAAAAGAAAACCCTGACTGTCTGTGAATTCTGTGCTGGAATTTCACTGTATCCCACTTGGTGAGCATTTAGTGAACATTTACCTTTACAACAAGCTGTCCAGAAGGGCACAGGCTGTTGGGACACATGTCCTGTTTCCACCAAGTGTAATGCCTTTATTGTTTGTGCATCAAGATATAAAGGCTTCTTGTTCACATAATGGATACAGCTGGGCGGGAGGGGGCAGGGAGCTCCTTACAATAAAAAGGCATTTGATTGCTGCTGGGATCCTTGTCAGTAAAATACTCAAAAGATGGTTAATTGGACATTAATGTGTCAGGTTTTCAACAAAATAACAAGAAATTTGCCAAAAATAAAGCCTGAAGGAAACACGCCTCCAAATTTTACAACAAAGCTTTGTTTAAAATAGAAGTTAAAGCAGCGAAGATTTATGACATGTTGACATAACTGATGGTAAAGGAGTTGGCTGAAGCTAAGGGTGTGAAGGTCCAAATGAGAACATCTGCATTAAGAAGCTAATTCTCTTAAACATACTGATCAAAATATTAATGCTACAAGTAAACACAAGTGCTTTATCTGACAGTGATTTACATTTGGAACGACCTAATCCAACTATGCACTGCATCTTTATTCATTACCAGCAGCCTTTACTTAACACTTCATGCCCGCTTGCACAGGTGGACAATCTACTCAGAGTGACTATTGTGTTTATGTTATTTTTTCATAAGCAGGGTTTGAAATTTGTCAAACTGCATCATTGTTTAACTATGTGCCAGTCAAAGGGAAATTGCCAGATGGAGCGGCTTTCCCCTAACCTTGCTCCAGGCAATGAAATTACACATAGGCCACAGTCTTATGTCAAGTCTTTAAAAAAAACAAAAAAAAACCCAAAAAAAAAAAAAAAAGAAGAAGAAGAAATAAAAAAAAAAAAAAAAGGAGCCAGGCCATGAATAGGCATGACTATGTGCATTCACAAAACCTGGCTTTCTTATGCCACTAATTTTATATGAAGGCTCATGCCAATAGTAAATAAAACTTCATGTCCGTCATGTCACTCATTAACTAGGTGCTCACAATTTATGTATTTAAGGCTTGCTTGTCCGCCAAGCAATCAAACAGTAAACCATGTTTTATAGGTGTTAGTGTTTATAGAAACTGTAAATAAATGTCAAACAAAAAAAGTCAGGTTTCAGAAAAATGATCAGGGTTAAGTCATTTATCATTGTTCCAACTGGAAAAATCTGAGAACCTGTCAGTGCCAAAGCAAATGTTTCTCTGGCTTTTTCTAACATGCAGCTTAAACTACCAGATTGTAGAATTCTATTAGCAGGACTTGACGAAATGGAAAATTTGCACATCATGTGTTTTAGCTGAACCTCTCGCTCGAGGAATGGGGCGAGCTGGCTCTTCTTCGACACGGTGGCCTTGTGGTGCTAGGCTTGGTTGCCTTTCTCCCGTTTGTTCCTAACCCCAGCGAGCAGGTGAGACGCTTTGGGCAGAAGCTGGGCTGCTCTGCAGTGGTTCTTGGCGAGGGAAGGGAGGGCAGGGCCAGCCCTGCTCCCGAGGTGGGCGCTGGCAGGGCTGCAGAACCTGCTGTGGGACTGTTCCCTCCCAAACAGGGCACAGCAAGGACTCACAGGCACCTTCTCCCTGCTGCTGTCACGTTGCTGATCTCCATCCAAGGCCATTCGGACTCAGAGCTGCCCTCGTGGGCCCCCAGGTCAGTGCATTGCAGCTGGCTGCAGCTGTACCTCTGAAGCTGAGCGTTGTACACGCTGGTCGTCTGCGCCGGGGCTCGGGTTTGGAAACGGGGACATTGGAAACGAGGACATTGGAAACACAGAGGTTTGGAAATGAGGACATTGGAAACGAGGACATTGGAAACACAGAGGTTTGGAAACCAGGAGATTTGGACACTGAGAGGCTGCTGCTGGTGTGCACTGCTGCTGCAGAGCACAGGTGCTGCAGGTGCTACCTGCCGTGTCCAGGGCTGAGCATGGGATCTGTTCTGTTTGTGCACCTCACTGCCAAATACAAACAGGTTTGGTGCTTTTGGTGGCTCTAAAAAAGAGTCTGTAATCCTAATGCTTTCTAGATTGATTTGTGCCTAGAATCTGCATTTAGATGGAGCTCCTTGATGGGTTAGAAACTCCTGGACAGCCACCCCATGACACGGAGAAATCAGTGAGGTGGTGCAGCCTACAGGAAAGAAGAACTGAACGAAGTGTAGGTGAAGATAGTGGCATACCTGTTCCTGCTTCAAAAATGGGATTAGAAAATTAGTGCAGGCATTCCTGTGGCCATGAACATGAGAGAGGGGACTTGTGCTTTGGGAGTGAGTGCCAAGCTCCCTGCGTGTGGGAGTGCCCTGAGTGTTCCCAACAGCTCCTGCTCTTGCAGTCCAGTTTGCCTGAACTGAGATGTTCACAGTGAACTAAATTAAAATCAGCCAGAGAATCCAGTGCCTCTAGAGCCTTGTTGGAGAGCTACTGATGTTTGTGAAGTACCTGTGCTCTGATGGGTTTTTCCTTGTTTTCTCCCTTCACACTAAAATTAATTAATAATTGTTGTTTCCATTTTTATTGTTTTTTCACAAACTTTGAGTAACATTTGCCAAGGAAACTTGCCTTGGCAGGTCTGGCACAGGCCCCTCGGATGCATTTATGAGTCCTGTTTCAACAGCCACGGTGAAGGGTGCATGACAGACCAGCTTCAGTATTTCCTGCACGCTCTCGTGCCCACCATGGGTTACTTTAGTTCTGAAAACTCATCCAAATTAAACAAATAGGCTCTCAGCGTTTTGAGCATGGTAATGTGTGGTGTCCAATTTCACGGTGTTTCTAGGGAATTTTTAACCAATGCTATTTCTGTCTGTTTGACCAAATTCTGAGGCCTTCGTTGAGGGCTCCGCTGCAAACTGCTTCTGACCTGTGCTGTGCACCTGTATCAGGGACCAGCCCTCAGATTTACACTGAATTCTTACTCAGCAAAACTCCCATCAACTCTGCTCGGATTTGTGGCTCGTGAACGTCCATGGAAAAGTTTTCCTGACTGCTGAAGCTCCTTGTGCTCATCAGTGATCGTTCACTGTGTGTACCAGGGACATTTGGAATGCTCTTTTGTGGTTCAATTTGATTTGCTGGTTTAAGAGTAGCATTTTAAAGTATGTGAAGTACATCTATTCCATGTTTTCTTGCTTTCTAAGGATAGTCTCTGGTTCTACAGGCCTGAAAAAATACAGGCAATAAATACCTTCAAATAGTTACAGACATAATTCATGTCTTGTAATGCATGTTTTAAGAATCAGGCCTTTTTCTGGCTCATTACCCAGCCTGTAGATTTGATTTTTTTAATTAATGTAAGAACACCTTCTTTATGGCATGTTCATGTTTACCCAAAAGTCACATCATTTTTCAAATTATACAAGGTGTCAGTGCTGAGGGTAATGGGCGTTATTGCTCACATTCCAAAACGAGCAGTACTTGTAGGTTTTTTTCCTAAATCTGTCTAGAAAAGGAGAATCAAAAATGTTTTTCCCCGGTAGGATTGGTGTGCTAGACACAAAAGCCCCCGGGTGTGCTGTTAGAGGAGGTGTTTGTAGGGATTCAGCCCCGCCAGGCAGCAGCAGCAGCGATGCCCGGGAGCGCCAGGCAGAGCCGGACCCGTGCCAGGCCCGGAGACGTTCCCACGGCTGGCAGCAGCTCCCCTGCACTGGGGGATCTCATCTGCTCCTGGTGGAGCACACAGAAGGTGTAGGAATGGGGTCGGGCGGTTGGGACGGTGGTGGGACGGATGGAGATGAGAGATCTCTGGAGCCAAGGCTGGGATTGGAGCCTGTGGTTCATTGCTTAGGGTGTGGGTATGGGGGGCCTGCTGAGAGCTGCCAGCCCCAGCTCTGAGCAGCCCCGAGAGAGGGAGAAGAAAAGGGAAAGAGCAGAGAGAAAAAGGGCAAGCGCAGGAGAGCGAGCACGCGAAGCTCCCAATACTTTATCTCTTTTTCTACTGAATATTCTAATTTACACCAACCAATCTAGTGCAAGATACAAATCCTATAGCATTTACATACAGCCCATAAGAATAATTACATTCCCATACTGTGTGACCCTAGGACCCTTGGTAAGGAGAGGGGCACTTTTTAACCTAAAGGGGATTGCCTTCAGCTGGCCATGCAATTGTTTTCCAGTTGCTGAGTAACTGAGGCTTGGCTTTTTAGACATCGAATTTTGCTCTTAATTCTATTTCACTTACGGGTTTCATATTCTCAAAACCTAAGCAGTTCTATTTATAAGGCTTTCCTGTTCCATCTTCCCCAACAAGAACGGACTTTGAGGCAGTCTAAGCAGCAGCACTCCCTGCTGGCTTCCGCGTGTCTGAGAACCCGGTGGAGTCCAGGAGGGGTTTCTGATTTTCATTGCATTGGGCATGGTCAGATTGCAGCGAAGAGCAGTGCTCAGAGCTGGCTGAGGGCTCTTCCTGTTCATTTCTCCTGGTGATTGCAAGAAACTGTGTAGCCTTGACCATCTTGCAGGAAGTTAGAAACATTTCTCCTTCTTTCATTCTTTTATTGCTGCAAGTTGCCCCTGGGGGCTGGGATTGACACCTGTACTTCTGTGGGGGCGAGTTGCCTGATCTGGAGCTGGGGTTCATCAGTGCTCAGTCAGCAGAAACACAGTAGGACTGCAAGACAAAAATGTGAGCACCTGGCAGAAAGACATTCGAAAAACGGACTTCAATTTTTTCTTGAAATCATCTGATTTTATTAACTCTGATGATTTCCAGTGTGTGAAGCCTTTTGGATTATAGACCCTGTTAACCACTATCCTTCTGAGCACCCAGCATCTCTCATAAATTTATAATTTTGATTCAACTCATTCAGCACATGCTGTTATTGTCAAGTCTGAAGGTACGAGAGCTCCTCGTCGCGCTGTTTTTCTGAGGGGTGCAGTGCCCAAATTCAGAAAGGCAGGCACTCAGAACAGGGGGGCAGGGGAGCTGGGTGTTGCTTTGGCAATCTTCCACCAGTGCTCATTTAAGCCTGCCTTTGATGCTGTCAGAATTTGCACAGAATGCCCATCAGTGCCAGGAACATCCATGGTTTTCTCGGGAAAAGTCAGCCCACGGTTGTGTTTTGTCTTGGTAGGAATCCTCCCTGCTTCAGAAATCCTCCCTGCTTTAGAAATCCTCCAAGCTGTGAGTTCCTCCAGGGATGTTAAAGCTGCAATAAGACCAAAGTATTTGGCTTTTACCCCCGTGCAATGGGATCTTTTGCTGACATGGATCCTCCTGACCTCATTTCACACCCAAGCCGTGCCGCCTCCCCTCCTAGCCCCATTCCCTGTGCCACAAGGGTCTGTGGCAGAGGCTGCCCAGGGGTCTCAGCAATGCCCAGCTGTCATTTATTCAATTATCATCAGAACTCAGCAGCCCCAAGAACGGAGAAGTGCAGGTGATTCTTGGCTCCCAAGTCATATTTTTGCAGAGCAGGGTCACTGCCCCGTGTTTGATGCCGAGGAACGTCTCTGCACACTTGCTGTGCTTCTGACAGCTCAGGGAATCCCCAAGTTGAAATCTATTAATCATGTTTCTTGATGGCTTACTCATTCAGTTTCCTCCTTCATAAAAAACGTCTCTTTTAGTGGTTTAAAAATATGGGGTAAGACAGAATTTCAGATGGCCATAGAGTTGAACCAATGTGTGAGAGCCTTTCTTAACTGCAGGGCATGATGCAGATTTTTTTCAGTGCATCCCCTGTGGCTGAATGCAGATCCACATTCTTTCTGAGTGATAATGAATAAATGTTTCATTCACTGGTTCAGCAACCTCCCTTTCCTAAAACACCACGGACAGTGCCATGGTTTGGGTTTTAGAGCCTTTGTTAGCTTGGAGTGCACTGGAAATCACGTCAGGAAAACCGTGACCTTCCTTCCTCTCCCACATTATTTAGTGACATAGGAGGTAAGCTGGCTCATCCTCTTCCCAGGATGGATTTTAGGCCATGGTTTAGCTTGAAATCTCTTCTGCTGTGTCTCCTGCACAAGAGCTTGTGGCAGTGCCAGCAGCAGAGCCCTTGGCAGGGGACAAGGGAGTGACACGCCTTGGAGGGCCGGGCTGGGGAGCACACTCTGTCCAAAGGGAAGAGGAAGGGACAGGTGTTATCTCAGTGCTATTATAAATCCCTGGGACAGCTGGAGATCAAACTGATGGTGCACTGAATATTGACAGAATTGTCCTGATGGCCTTGGTAATGGTGCAAGTTTTGACAGAAGGAATGAAACTTGTGAAGAAAAAGACGTCATTCTGGCATTTTTCTCTCCCAAAAACACTGTTCAGAGTAATTACAGTGCACACAGTTCAGGCATGGACCTTAGAGCTGCTCTCTGTACATCACAGATGCCAGCTAAATAGCCAAATAATAGCTTTTTTTAAGTTGTACAAAGAGTTGTATCCAAACATTAACATGAACTTGAACTGTTCAGAGCTTAAATCCGATATTTTTTTTACAGCAGTTTTTTAGAGCTGCTGACCTCGAGAGCGTCCTGGTGTTCCAGGGGAGAGAATTCCATTTTTCTCTTCACACATAATGAGCAGTGAACTCCTTGATTGTTGTTGTCTGTTCCCTCTACTGAGAGAGCACTGCAGCCAACAAATCCAGCGTTTCATGCTGCAATCTAAACAGAGTGATGCATTGCAGGTGCTTTCCTCATCTCCTCACACCTCTCAAAAACATTAGGGGGGATTTTCAACTTCCTATTCAACTTTTAAATGGAGAGTCAGGTCAGTGTGTGGATTAGAAGACTAATAAATCTCCTGACTTCAGCTATTGTACGAGTATCCAGCTAATATCTGCTGTTAGCCCGGCTCGCGGCGCTGGCCGCGCTGACCTCGTCTCAGGCTGGGACAGCGAGAGTTAATGAATTTATCTACAGACCAATCAAAAATTGCAAGCAAAGAAAACGTCACTTCTGTGATGTTTGTGGATAAAAATGGGCCCTTCAATCGCTTTCTCTCTTCATCACTCAGTGTTGGAGCTGCCCGTAGGTGGCCGTTGCCGAGGATGGGAGCTGCGGCGCTGTGAGTGAAGTCCAGCAGGACGCAAGGTGCTGAAAGGAGTGACCTCACTGGCTCTGCTGCCCCGCCGCAGCCAAACGGGCCATCGCTGATTTGTATTTAATGCTCAATTTCCTCTCCATTACTACAAACCATGCAAGGCAGGCCTCGTTGCAGGCTATTCAGAGGAGAGCTCAATCTATCCGGTTTCACATCTGCTAAAAGCCCCCATGTCATCCTAATTACAGTCTTCCCCTGGAAAGAATTCGAGTTTTAAGACCAAAGAAAGATATACTTGTTTATAGCTAATGCTCTAATCTATGCAGTTGCTTGTTGCTAGACTCACACTTGTGCAGCTGTATTTGTGTTCCGAACGCAAGAGGGACGCAGAGGCACCGAAATCAGTGCCATGGTTGTGCCTTTTCTAAGTATTTTACAGCAAGTGTGTTCAAAATGGAAAGGCACAGCGTCTCTGCCCTGATTTCTGTGCCACTGGTTTGGGATGGGGGGACCTCACAGCCCACCCAGTGCCACCCCTGCCATGGCAGGGACACCTCCCACTGTCCCAGGCTGCTCCCAGCCCCAGTGTCCAGCCTGGCCTTGGGCACTGCCAGGGATCCAGGGGCAACCACAGCTGCTCTGGGCACCCTGTGCCAGGGCCTGCCCACCCTCCCAGCCAGGAATTCCTTCCCAATATCTAATTAAGTCTCCACTCTTTCAGTTTGTACCCATTACTCCATTAGGATTTGCTCCTACCATGCAATGATGACAGGCAACAATAACCTGAAGTTATCCAAGGAACTCTGATGCAAGTTGTTAAAACTGCTTTGCTCTGTTTTTTGCTTTTGTGGGGAAATGTGGAGCACTGGCAGCAGCCAATGGACGTGCTTCAGTTTAAAAATATTCCATTAAGAAAATAGTTCTGGAATGTAATATGGTCGGACACATAGCACAAACTCAGAATATTGTGTCTCAGCATCACAAAAAAATGAGTGTGTACTGTTTAAATCAAAGCCTTTGTCCTCAAGACAATGCAGGCAGTTCAGTATCATTCAAATTCTTTTTTTTTTAATTAATTAGGACACTAAAGAGGACCTGCCAGTTCAGCTGGAGTTCATGGCCAGGTGTCTTAGTTGCATCACTGATTTCCTTTCATATAAGGCTCGTGCTTGCTGTGTCCAACTCATTGAGCTTACATGTAAAGGAAGAATGTTTTTATAGAGAGAGATACAAACACATCATAAATCAAATGTCATTGAGAATTTCTTGGTACTGTTTATGGTTTATGGGTCGCAGCTGCTGAAAAGCTTGTGATGAAAATGTGATACCTCGGAAATGGCTGCAGAAATATGAGTTGCAGTTTATTATTATTTTTTTTTTTTAAACTATGGCAGAGTTCTGATCCTCAAATTAATTTCATTCCATTACAGCAACTGTATAAAGCCAGCAGGACAATACATGCACGAATGGATGCAGGCCAGTGTATTCCCTCTGAACAGCATTCCTGCCTTTCTTGCGTGTGTGCTCTGCCCTGCTGGGTGTCACAAACGCCATTTCAAAGGTGTTTACTCTTCAATGGCATGAGATTTTTTCCCCTTTCCTGTATTTTCTCTTTGATGCAGAAACACAGATTTAACACTGGGGCGAGGGGATGTGACTTTATAGGATGTTGGTGACAACAGAAAATCCTGAGCCACGAGCCGAGGCCCTCTCAGCCCCCACACCCAGCAGCAGTTTGTGATGGCAGCACAGCTTTTATCTACGTGCAACAGTTTGTGACCTTAGGTTTGCTATAGAGGCAGAGCTGCAAAGGATAGAACTGAAAACATTTCCCTCACGTGAAATCAAATGTGTTTTGTTTTGAGTGAGATCCGTGAGGTTTTTTTGGTCTTTTTATTTCCCTTGGCATGTCCAAAGACATGACTGTCCAGTGCTTGTCTTGCATCAGGTCATCTGTTGATGTTTTCATTTGTAGTTTGGGCTTTCCCCCTTTTTTTAATGTAAGAACAGTCCCTAAACCCTGTCATTCAGACATATTTACAGCATGAGACTTACTGGGTTTATGATGGAAGCAGCCCAGGAAACGACTTATAGAAAGTTCCTTAAATTTAAAATACTCCACAAATTATTGGATTTTATGTCTGTTTTGACTAACCCAGCCAATTCACATGAAAGTTTTTATGAGGACTTACTGATACAAACCCGCTGATATTAAGTTAACCTGCTGATATATAAGTAATGGTTTCAGGTAACAATTCTGTTGTGTTCTTACAGAGTGCTACTTATTAGGATTTTTTTCGGGTTCCTCTTACATTTCTCCTTCAGTTTTGTTTTTAGGAACAGTTTTAACCTTGTTTGGACGGAGCTCTGACAAAAGAGTTAAAATAAAAGGAATATTTCAGTTTTGCTTCATGACACAAATAAATATTGGGACTGCACAGGCTGTTTGAACTTCGTGCAGGGCCAAAAGGAAACGAGAGCTTTGTGACCGTGGTGGTGGCTTGACAAATCTCTTGGTTAGATGTTCTCCTAAAAGGAAATAATTTGTCTTGTTTCTTTATTTACTGTCCCATATGATGCTGGGTTTCAAGAAACCGTCGGCTTGCTGTGGTTTATTCCTTTTTGTGACAGACAAAAGACAAAGCAGTGCTGAAATTGAAAACAGTCATGTTGCTTGCACCTCCCTTTTTTTTTGGCTGGAGCCAGTGAATGCCCAGCGGGCACTGCAATGGATGGGTGTCACTTTACAGAAAGACCTTTGGTTGGCTTGTGCTTTTCAGGCTTTCAGCTCTTCGCAGCGCTTTGAATCTGACTGATTTTTTGACTGTCTCAAGTAAAGAGCAAAATACAGTTAATTTCCTTCAGTAAAAGTGAAAAGGAACTCTGCTGAGGCCTTTTGAATGGGAAAAAGGTTCAGGCAGCCCTGGAAACTGACCCAGGACTCATCCTGTGGTGCAGACATTTGCTACCTTCTTGTGTTCCATGTAATGAATAATGAAAACACGTGTTTTGTGCAGTCCCCATTACCAGCACTCACTCGTGCTGTACACAGCAAACAGGCTCTGGGGTGTTCACACTCGCTGTGTCTGGTCTGGGTGGGGATGGGACCAGCTGGAGTCCCCAGCGTTCCTGCCCAGCAGTTCTCTCAGCCTGCTCCGGGCAGCACGCAGCCCCTTCTCCTCCTGGAGCCGGAGGCAGGTCCGGGAGCGTTCCGGGGGCTCCCTGTGGGGGACTCAGGAGAAGCCTCCCCTGGCACCGTGGCACCTTCATTGCCGCAGCTCCGGGCACTCGGCTGTCCCTGCCCGCGGCTCCGCGCGCAGCCCGGGCACTGCTCTCTGTGCTCTGTGCTCTGCCCGAGCCAACACGGGCAGGGCAGGGC
>VZRQ01007132.1:91031-130042 GCA_013397975.1 Machaerirhynchus nigripectus
CAGGGCGGGGCAGGGCAGGACAGGGCAGGGCAGGGCAGAGCAGGGCAGGGCAGGGATGAGCCCAGCTTTGGGCTCAGGCACTGAGCCTGGCTGTGGGAGGCCAAGGCAGCAAACCAAGAGTGCTAAAGGAGGCGATCACCCAGCTCCTGTGCCTGCTCCAGCGGAAAAAGCCCTGCTACAGCCTGCTCATGGCCCCAGACACTACAAAACAGATATTGTTGGTAGAGATTATGAATTCCAGTGCTCTTTACGGTGTGTATCCACTTTTCTATCTGTATATGTTGCAATAAAACAACATGCACGAGGTTATAAAAATAGCCGGGAAGTGATTGACATGCTAATAATGCTCAATCAAGTCGATAATGCTCGTGTAACAAGCTCCTGAGAAAATAATATTTTTGGTCAATAACACACTTTTAAAAAATGAACTGTTTGTTTTTAATTAACCTCATATTTAGCCATTTAGTCATGCCATGTCCATCAAGCACAGTGGAGAAAAACACGTGCTGTCTTGAAACACTGCGTTGTTGCCTTAAACTTTCATCTCTTCCTTCTTGGCTTTCTCTTCTGCATTCCACCTCAGCATGTTTGGGAGGATCGAGGCAAATCATGGCTTGTCATGTTACTTCGAATTCAGTGCTTCTCCTTTGTAAGGAGGGCGTGAGGTGATTCATCTGTGACAGAACATCCCATTATGTTGTGACAGACTGTCAGAGGGAACCTGCTGTAAGTACTTAGCAACAATACAGCGCTTCTAATGTGTCACTTGACTCCTTCTCTTTTCTTTCTCTTTTCTTCCCTTTTTTCCTTTTTTTTGGCGAAAGGCTGACAGATTTTAATCCATTAAGTGATCCAAAAACCAGTGTTTGGAATGGTGTAATGCTCAGTAAAACCGAGCAGGACAGACAGTGCCCACACATTCCCGACAGGGAGGAGGATGTAGGTCCTGTGGTCTTTAGACTCTGGTTGTCACACGGTGTTAAGTAGTGCATTGTGGGGTCTTGTTTGCTTTGGGGCTTGTTTGGATCTTCTGAAGGGAAAATTATATGCTATCAGGGAAAGGATTTTCTGAACGCAAATGGATTCATATCCCCATTATGAGGGAGATCTGAAATAAATTCTAACAATTGTGACATGACTTTCAGATACACAATTTCTTGTGCTGTTCTCTTGCTGTGCTTATTTGCATTTAATGCTTGGGTTGGGGAAGCTCTGGAGCTCAGGGTTCCCTGGCCGCTGCTCTGCTCCAGGGACTTCGCAGTAGCCCCTTTCCCCCCGCACGGGGCTTGTGATTAATTACAGCGTCCTTCCAGCCCCCTCATTAAAAACGATTTGTTGCACTTATCAGCACGATCACACTGTGCGGCTGAGTTCAGATCAAAAACAGGGGCGTGGAGCTGAACTTCAGACAACTCAGAGACTGCTGGCTGCCGAGCACTTCTGAACAAGAGGAGCCCTAATTGGGTGTCCAAATGCAGTGTCAGGAGCCCGTCACGGAGGGGTCACTGCTCCCACAGGTTTTGTGTGCCCCGGTGCTCACCTGTGCTCACACCGCGGTCACGGAGCCCGTGGGAGCCCTCACCTCGTGCTGACACCAAACCCGCTTCTCTTCCCCGAAGCCAGCAGTAAACTGACGGCTTACAAAAAATCTGGCTCGTGGTTTTGACAAACTTACAGTGGATGACATCCATCAACCTGTGATTACTGAGCAACGTGCTTAAAGTAAGACAAATACCGAGGGTTAAAAGGAAGACAGAAATGGGAATTGGAGGCATTTTTAATGTAAAAAAACGAGCCCTGCTTAACCCTTCAGTATTTTCACAGGATCACAGAATCACAGAACAAGCTGAGGTGGAAGGGACCCACAAGGATCATCCAGTCCAACCCCTGGCCGTGCACAGACACCCCAACAGCCCCACCCTGGGCATCCCTGGCAGCTCCTGGAGCTCTGGCAGTCTCGGATGCAGTCCCTCCCCCTGCTGCTGGGGTCTCCACACCTGCTGGAGATGAAATGAGCAGCACCTCAAACCACAGAGGCCAAGTCTCTGTTCCAGGACCTCCTTGTGTGCTCCACGACTCCTCAGCTCTCCTCTGGGGCCTGGAAATTTCTCAGGAACCCTCTAGTTCTGCAGAACTTACTTACTTACTTCTAGTAGTACTTACGGGCTGAGTTTCAACCCCTTCCACCCCAAGCCTTCCTGCTGCCTTTTTCAAGACAGTCTTAGATAATTCTGCTTCAAATTCTTTATTGCAGCAGAACATTCAGTCTTATTCTCACCTCTTTTCTTTTCTCACCTCTTTTCTTATTCTCACCTCTTTTCCATGTCAGGAGAGCTCTGCTTTCTCCCTGTTAGCATTTTTCCAGTGGTTGTAGCACCTTGCCCCATGGATAAGTGTGAGGAAAGGGGCTGGACTTCCCTTCTGTGTGGTCCCTCACCGAGGCTCTGAATAAACACTGAAGTTGGTCTCTGGTCAACACTTTGTGAAACTTTCTTTGTGTCCTGTTTTCCATCATATACAAAGCACACCAATAACTCAGCATCGTGGGGATTTGCATTTCACTGCTATACATTCATGTGCCATGGAGGGCTATAAAAGGAAGAAAGACTTGAAATGCAAGCCATAGAGGGCTATAAAAGGAAGAAAGACTTAGATTTCGATTCCTAATAAAATATTATTGAAAGTACTTATGTTCACTCTAATACAGGAGTAAATTTAATGGAGACTTTGGAGATGCACTGAGATTTCTTACAGTGCCCAAACGAAGATGGATGACTTTGGTGGGAAATCTGAGGGATAAATTACTTTCTTTTCTCAGTAGTTTTTCTTTCACAGACGTTTCTGACTGCCAAGAGCTGGATGACAAAAGGGTTGCTCCAAGCTCTGTCCAGCCTGGCCTTGGCCACTTGCAGGGATTATCTGACCACTGCTCCCCGTTTCCCCCAGATGCTGCTTAGAGGGAGCTGGTCGTGGTTCCTGGTTCGGTTCTGTCGGTGCCACCCTGCTCACCACCCTGCTCCCCACCCTGCTCCCCACCCTCCAGAGCCGTGCCTCAGTCACTGCCCTGTTCCTTCTGGGAATAGCCCTGGAAGGAGTCCCCGCGGCCGCTGGCAGCACCCCGAGTTCCTGGGAGAGCTCCAGAGCAGATTCGGGGTGAGCTCCCTCGCTGGGGTTGAGGTTCCTCCAGCTCCCTCGCTGGGGCTTTGAGGCTCCCCAGGGTGAGGTTCCTCCAGCCCTGGGGCGTTGGAGGGTGCGGGTGCAGCGCTGCCTGGTTGTTCTCCTGCTCAGAATTCCTCCAGCAGCCTTGGCACCAGGAGCAGAGCTGAAAGAGCTTCGTTTACTCCGCGTTAATCAACTTCTCGATGGGCCAAGCATCGAGAGGAGTCGTCTCCAGGGTGACAGCAGGAAGTGTGTAAACAACACTCGCTCAGTAGGTTTTTGTTGTGGGAACTCCTGCCTGCTCTGTTTGCTTTGTGACAATAGTCAGCGAGGTGTGAACATTCAACAAACTAGGAAACTTCAATAAAATAATTCAGCTTCTTTGTTTCTGGGAAAATTTTGAGCTTATTGTTTTTAGCATGGTAGAAAAAATAATTCCAAGGACTATGCACATCTGAATAATGTATTTTGCATGCAAAAGCTTTCAAGAAACTCCTCGAGAAGTTATTTGACAGTAAATAATATGATCATAGACAGTTTTAAAATGGAAAGAAGTACTAAATGCATGGAATAGATTATTCATTAGCCATTGCTTACTTCTATCAGGTGACTGCTGGTAATTCCCATTAAAGTTCTGGGTTTCTCAGGCAGGCCTGGCAAGCTTCCTCATTGTACTCAGTAAATGGAGTTAATTGCATTGCCTGTTCTCTGGTTTGTTTTCCAGAGTGCATAAATACCTTTGGTTTTAAAGGCAATATTGAGGTAAACATTTGTGCTGCTATTAAATACCATTGTGGCACGAGAGAAATACTTCACACTTTAGCACTGGCCATGTGTGGATTGAGGTTTTCTGGTTTTGGGTTCATTATGCTTCAGAGCACAGGCTTGCTGAGTGATAACTCGTGAGCCAAGTCCATCTTGAGTGATGTGGGTGAGCATGTTGGGCTCACCCTGCTCTCCTGCACACACACAGCCCTGGTGGGCTTTTGGGGTCTTTTTGTCCAAATAACCCTGGGCAGGTGTCCGTAGTGGAGCTGTGCTCCATGTCCCCTGGCTGTGTCCATTCCCAGCAGCTCCCAGAAGCTCACCAGGCTGCTGCTGGCAGGTTCTCCTCCAGGCCCTTGTGGCAGAGGTGGAGTCACAGAGTGAGTGAGTGCACAAGCCCTCTGAGAGCGCTGGGTGCAGCCACAGCTGGCTGCTTCCGTGCTGCCTCTCTGGAAGGTTTCACAAGTAGATCACAGACCTTAAGGAACTTCTTGTGATTCTTTTGTGACACTTCTTGTGATGTCCTTTCAGCGTGCCCTAGGCCGGGTTGATCACTGCGGGTTCATGATGACCTGGAGGAACCTTAAGGGATGGACAGACCCCGTGCTCCAGGAACCGGCCCCGGAGCTTCCACGGCTCCTCCCTGTGCCAGACAAGTGATTCTTTCAGTGACATCCTGTCATCTTTTCTGCCTAACTGAGCTTTGTGCTGCACTCCTGGATTTGTAAGGTGGACTTGTTCAACTGGACTAAACAGCACAGGAAGCTGTGCACGTCGAGAGCTCGAAAGAGTGGAAAAATTTCCCATGAGGAGGCTGGGAAGTGCAGGGCAATCCTGCTGCAGTATTTTGCAGTGAGGAAAAGGTCCCTTATCCATGTGTGAGGGAAAGGAGAGAAGCTAAGACCGTAATGGTAGCCAGAAAGAACGGCTCTGCAGAGCATATCAAATTGGGCATCAGGAAAGCATCAGAAAAACGTAGCTTGTTCTTTGTGGTTATAAGCTACAATGCTAAAAAGTGATTTTTGTTATTCATTACAACCATGTTTAGATTTCTTGTGGTGGCTTTTTGTAAGGATATTTTATTGTATTTATGAGACAGATGGAATTACATGCAAACTGTTTTTCTTGTGTCAAAGCTGTCAGGGAGCACCCCTGAATGGAAGGCGAGGGCTTGCCTCGTTACAAGCGTTTGTGGACAAACATCTGGGGGGGTTTTCTCCTTCTTCTTGTGGAACACAAAAGGGTGAGGGAAGAAGACATTACCCAGAGTTGCAGGATGAAGGTGTGTGGGCAGTGTGAGTTCTGGATCCCTCTGTTCCTCGACTTCCACACCTGACTTTGGCAGGGGCTCCTCCTGTGGTTACTGCAGCACTGGGGGTGACAATGCCAAGGGCTGCTGGCACCACCTGAGTAGAGTAGCACAGAGGCCTCAAATAGAAATCAGGGCTCCAGCTTGGTGGTTCCCATTGCACGTGGGATAACCTTCAGGGAAAGAAGACTGGGTGTGAGGAGGTGACACCACTGTGTGAAGCTCTCTCTGCTGATTGAGGCACCTTAATCCACCTTGAAAGTGAGTTATTTCATAAATCCTGCACTTCTTCTCTTTCTGGAGTGCTCTGTTACCCAACTGCTTCAGGTAACCTAAAGGGATACCAAGGGAGCTGCAGGACTGAGACAAGAGCTCAGCACGAGAGGATGCTGAGGGTGTTTTATTCCCACCAAAGTTCCTCTGTGAGTCCATCTCACCACACAGCCACGTTTGCTCATCAGGACCAAAAGCAAAAAATCACACTGCACTTCTGATAAATAAGACTGGGGGTTTTTTGTCCCCAGACCCATCCACACGGACACCCCATTAGGGGTGGCAGAAAGAGCTGTAATGGCTGTGCCTTGATTAAACTCCTGGCACCAGCAGTGGCACAAGCCTGTGGGATTTATTACCGTCTGTGTGGATCCTGTTTGTTTTTTCCTATGGAAATCCAAGTTTATACAAAGGCCATCAGATGGAACCTGCACGCCTTTATTATTACTAATAGTGGCTGGGAGTGCAGATCCAAATGATGCATAACATTTTTTTTAAAGTAAACCATAAGCCAAGTTAAATGAACTTTAAAAGTGAACATGATTCATAACAGATACCATTTTAAGACTGACCAGACACAGCAAATGTAAATTCTGTCCTTTTAACTGTAAAATGTTTAAGCTTATTTGCAAAGGAGTTTGAAAAATTAAAACCATACCTTCCTTGTGTTTCTCCAGCCATGGAGAAACATCAGAGTTTGCATTTGAAAGGATGGCAATACAAGCTGTAGAGACAGGCTGGATGTCTACTTGAATTATGCTGCTTGTTGAGGGGAAGTCTTAAACTGATGATCACATATAATCTGTAATGTATTAAAAGCATATTCTTTATTGGAGTCCCCATATTACATTTCAAATACATTTCCATGGAATGTTTCAAAATGTCATTTAAAATCATTTCTATTTTCATTGAAATGGCATGTGTCCCCTCAACACTCATCTAGAACTTTATTATTATGATTCTTTGGACAGTTTAAAGACATGAGATCACTTTTTGTGGTTTTGTGTGCCTCCCACTACCTCTGTTCCTGCCTCAGTGCCGATGCCAGCTTCACGTCCCCCCAGCAGTTTAGCTCCAGCTTCTTGGCCTCTATAGGTTCTGTTTCAATTGATCAGAGGTTTGGCTAACTTAAATATTTAGGCAATATATAATAACTGTATCTCAAACAAACACTTATTGTAAGGATCGCTCGCAGTGCTTGCTATCGTTAAGGAGCAGAGTTCTGGCTTCCATTCTAGCCCCTCTTTTTCAATTGTGTTTTGTTTTAGTGGGGTTTTTTCGTACCCCCAGAGTGATTTCTGTCACCTGGAGGGTGATTTTTCAGTAAGAGGAACTTTGAAGGAATTGTGTCTTGAAAAGCTAGAAGTTAACAAAGCATTTACAAGTGCAAATAAACCAGACCCTTAAATGTGTTCCAGAATTACCCTGAGTGTTTATAGTCCAGCAGCAAAATCCAGTTTTATGCCTTCACCAAAACCAGCCCATGAGAAAGGTGAATTTTCAGCACTGAAGACAGGCCAGGAGTGGGAGCTGGACTGGTGCTTCTTGAGGTCAGAGAGGCTGCAAGATGTCATTAAAGCACTTAAAATACAAGGGCTGCTGTGAAGAAAAGGAAGACTTCAGGAAAACCTCACCTCAACTGATTTGGTTCAGCTCATTCTCTCCAGCAGCTGAGCTACCCTGAGCCTGTGTTTGTTGACTTGGCTTTTTCATCTGACTTGGCAGAGTTGAGACACCCAAAAAAGAGGGTGGCAAGGCCATGGGCAATGTCCTGTGCTCATTTTCCTCCACTCCTCTTTCACTCAGGACAGTGGAATTTGGCAGAAACATCCCACGTGTTCAACGGACAAAGAAAAGAGGCTGCTGACATATTCAGCAGAACCCTAGCCATTAACTGATTTAAACCTCTGCTCTTTTGAGTGATTTTTCTGGGATTGCCTGAAGATTGTCTCGAGATGTTCACTTAAATCCAACCCCAACAGCTTTTGTTAAATTATCTGATTCAAGCAGTAGCTTGTGGAGTTACGTGTGCTTAAACCTTTTATTTTATTTACAACTGATGGCTTTGGGAGAGTTCCTAAAGCTGTTTTCTTGTAACTGATGGGTGCTCAGATACTTCAGCTATGAAGGAGGGCACCTCATCTTGACCAGCTTATAAAGAGATGAGATTTCTGATCACAAAAATGCTAAAAAAGAGAGTAAGGCAGGCAGATCTTTCTGTCCTTTGGCTCAAAAAAAACTTGTGCAGCTTGAGAGCTCAGCCCTGTGTGTGCTGCCCTCCCAGCAAGTGAACTGAGCCCTTGAAGGTAAGTTGGGAAATGAGTTCCTTGTCCTCCTGTGACAGCGAGCCTTGTCCGAGCCAAAGCCAGTGGTGTGGCTTTCCCCAGCCAGCCAAACACCACTGCTGCTAATGAGCAAACCCTTAATGAGTTACTTCTGTGAGTCACATCAAGGTGACCTGGCTGGGTGAGGATGTCCCTGCTCCCTGCGGGGAGCCAGGCTGGATGGGCTTTAGAACCTCCCTTCCAGCCCGAGCTGCTCCAGGACCCTGGGATCCTGTGTGCCATTGTTTCATTCCCTGCACGTTTGTTTAGGAAGGAGAGGGATCCCAGTCAGAGCTTCTGGCCATGCCCCCATCCCGGGGCTGTAACCCCCATCCAAGGGGCAGCACCGGGAGCAGCTCAGACCTGCTGAGGCTCCTGCTCGTGGAAAATGGCCAGTGCTTGTGGAAAATGGCCAGTGCTCATGGAAAATGGCCAGTGCTTGTGTAAAATGGCCAGTGCTCATGTAAAATGGCCAGTGCTCGTGGAAAATGGCCAGTGCTTGTGGAAAATGGCCAGTGCTCGTGGAAAATGGCCAGTGCTCGTGGAAAATGGCCAGGGCTCGTGGAAAATGGCCAGTGCTTGTGGAAAATGGCCAGTGCAGCTCGGGCTTCTGGGACCTTCCACTCTTCACTGGTTTAGCTTGTGGTCCTGGTATTTCAGCGTGCCAGCTCAGGTGTTTCTTCCCAAGGAACCTTTGTTCCAGATCATCTGGCTGCTTCAGGAGCACTTGAACAAGAAGAAAAACACGACAGTCAATTAAAAAGCAATTTTTTTGCTCTGGTATCATTAATCAAATGCACGAGCAGTCCCAGCACTGACACCTGGCAGGGTTAATGTTTAAGACCTGTGGCAATTACAGCTCCCCTGAAAATCGCTTGGCCAGCAAGTCACATAAAAGCCTGTGATTATGAAGGAAATGGGAATTAGGGAAAAAAAATTAGGGAAACCAGTTGAAATACGCTGGTAGCAAGGAAGGCAGAGAAGAATCTGACTGATTGGAGCTCCCCTGGGGAGAAGAAACAGGGTCTAAGGGTCACTCCTTCACTGAATTAGCAGTGTCTGTCATGTGAAACCAAAATAAAGCAGGATCAGAAGTAAAAGATTTTCCTTAGAGAAACTGGACTCTGTTCTCTTGCACCTCCAGCCCAGGGAGGCCAAGTGCAGAGGAGTGGGCTGATCTTTCACTGCCCTAGTTCAGCCATAATTCTTTTCTCTCAGGAACGTGATGCCCAGAGATCTGACACACGGGGATTTTCAGCAATGAACAGTTCCAAGGTTGCACGCAGCCATCGCTTCCACCAGCTCCTTGTCCAGCACATCCTCTGTTTTGCATCTTTGCACCCCCCAAAGTTACACAGCTGGAGTAAACACGGCTTAAACGAAAGCTCCTGTGGTCAGAGCAGACTGCTGGATGTGTTTTCCCTCGCTGGAGAACATTAGCTGGGTGCTTTCTGTGCCAGATGCAATCATACCTGCAGGAAAAATCTGGTAAGTAAACAGTAGTTTAAACAAAGAACTTGGACTATTTGGAGACAATTTATTTAATATCAATTGCTAGAAAAGCCTTAGGATAACTGAAACAGCCCCTAATTGCAAGTGTGGGGCCCTAATCTTAGTTTTATGAGCTCAATTTAGTGTTAGTATTGAGAGACAAAGAGTGGCCCTGCCTCCTGCTTGGCCAAAATATCAGTGTTTCACCTGGGAGTATTTCCCTGCTGGGTCCATGAAATGGGTGATTCCTTGTGAGCTCTGTTACAAACATTTCAGCTCCCTCACAGGGCTGAAAAGTATAATTAGCCTCTGACTTAATGCTAAATTACTTGGAATTGTGGCATGATCTAAAGAGCAAGTCATTAATTTCAAATTGTCGGCCAGTTCAGTAGCCATGGAGAGAACAACTGATGAAAATGCCAAGCTGTGGTAAATCAAACACTGAAAAAGGTCCGAGGCAGTGCCAAATTCCTGGGAGAATTCTGGGGTTTAGGCCCAAATCACAGCTGCAGGATGGAAAGTCGCTTCAAGGAACACAAACGTCCGTGGAGTAGAAATTACCAAAAAACCAGCAAAAGACAACACAGGTATTTGAAAAGGCAAAAAAGTAAAAGAAGATTCAAAGTTGTTTTGGGGTCTTGAATTTTTTGCCCTTCCATAGCTGCTTGTCATCATTTCTTTGTGTTCCATGGGTACGAGCTGCCTTACAGCTTGCATTCAGTTTCACTGTAAAAATGCCAATTAAACAAGCTGTGGTCGTTGCCAGCTATTTCTAGTGAAAGATCTTTGCTTTACCAGGAAAAAAATAATAAATTGGTCAACCTGTACATTAAGTTAATTTTGACTTACTTCTAAAAGTTGATGGTTGACCTTTTTTTGAGACACCTACAAGTCAATCCTTGCAGAGTACAGCATAATAAAAATACAAAAATAGTACTTGTTAGCATCCATCAATGTGCTTATAACTTTACATCATACTGGATGTGTTTAAGCACAACTGTTCATTAATTATTATAATTATTGGCTATTAATTCTTATGAGTGGGTATTAAACCACCTACAATATTACTTTGGTAATCCTCATTCCTATTCCCATGCCTACAAAGTCATCAAAAATGATGGTGAGTCTGGAATCCTTTTAATCACTGTTTGTTAATCTTTCAGCTCCAGGTTTTGCTGGTACCTGTGTTGGTTGAAACGGTGGCAAACTGTTCCAAAGAAGGCACCTGTTCTATATTAGGATTCCCCAGTGTGGAGGTGTACTTTAAACCTGGCTCCTCTTGAGAAAAAAGAGTGGTTATGGCTCAGAGGCGTGGCTGCCCCATCCCTGGAGGCGTTCATGGCCAGTGGGACGGGGCTTGGAGCAAGCTGGGCTGGAACAGGACGGGCTTCGAGGTCCCTCCAGCCCAAAGCACTCAGTGACTGAGTGAGATGGTTCCTCCCTCACTCTCAGAGTCCATCCCCCTGAGGAGGGGAACTGGGCAAGGAATGGCAGCTGGGAGGAAAAGGTGAAGAACTTACTGAGAAATGTGTCTGGGAAGTGGTGGGGATGTAAGGGGATTTTCTGGCTTTTCAAAATGGTTAATAGGTTTGAAATAGTGCCCTGGTGATGCAATTGCTGCTAAAATCTCCTGTTCCAGCTGCAGATATGTATGGATGTTTATATACTAAGACACTTGTTGTATTATGCATTAGGAGAAATATGAATCAATGTAAGAAGACATTTAAATTAACCCCAAACTGGCAATTTTCTTGTATGTTTAAAACATCTGGTCTAGAACAATGCCATATTCTGCATTTTGTGCATCTCAGCATGCAGCCTGTTTTTCACATTTCAGCTGAATGTCTTTCCAGTAAACACAGTTCATTCTGAAAAGAAAATTGTTAGGGGTTTTTCCCCCGATTTATTATTCCCTATTATTAATAGGAGGCAAATGGACTTTGGACCAGGCCCTGTGAGAACTGACCTTATTTCCTGGTATATTATTTAGCAATTTATTACTGCTAAAATGACAGTGATGCTTATTATTGCTAAAAGGACATGTAGACTGAGACAGCTAGTAAAATATTCAAAAATTATGAACTGTTTTAATCAAGGTCTTTCTTTTTCTCAGTCTTCCACCCTTCAGTACAAATGTGTCAACTGATTTCATAGATCACTTTATTAGACAAAATACAGATAGCAAACTGATAATGACAATGGAATAAAAACAACAATTCCTATATATTAACTGAATTGAGGCCTCCATTACTCAGTGCTGGAGTCTTGCTTCCAGTCTTTAATTTCCATAATATTTCTTCTGGAACCCTGTTTGCTTTTCAAATGCATTGTTGAGCTTTATGTTGATATCTATTCCAGATGTCTTCAAGCTCTGCTAATTTGTTTTCCACATGATACCTACTTACAGAACCATTTCACTTGTAGTTATGGCAATTGTATCTTCTAGCTGCATTCCCTGCTGGATGTAACATTTTTCTTCCATCAGGATAGGTTTTCCCACTGCTTCTGCTATTTATTTCTATATTTCCATAGCAGTGTCCAGGTGCATTCAGAGTCAGGTTCATGTGCCTGCTGGAGTTTACAGGTTGAGCTTTGGAACTGCAAGCAGGCTGGTGCATTAGTCCATGGCAGTAGTTTGTCAGTTTTGGAAAATATAAATAAAAGTCAAACTTCAGCTTTAGAAACTGAATATCATAGGCTTTTGTTGTAGCAATCAAGTCTAATCCCATCCTATGGACCCAACAAATGGATCTGGTATTATTGCAAATTCTGTGAGCAGCTGGAAGGATTTAAACCTGCACTTACACAATTTTCTGTACTGTACTCACAAAATCTTCTGTGGTTGTGCAAAAGACCTGGCCTTTTTCTGATACATTTTAAAGAGGAAAATAAGAAAACAGGATCACAGAACGTGCCCAGATACAAGAATTTCTGTATTCTGGAGTTTTTAACATCCAGGCCTACACCAGAATTCCAGTTTTGCACCATTGGAACATCCTCAGTGTCTGCTAATACATTTTTCTATCTTTCCAGGTCTATCTTCAGCTATTTGCAGCTTCTTCAGCTTCTTCTTTCAGGCACCTTGCTGCTCTAAACCTTGGCATTATTAACGCCCCTAACAGAGTGGAAATAATTCAGCCAATGTCAACAGAGAGAAGGAAGCCACAGCTGGGAATATCCCCCCAGCATTCACTGAGAAATGTGAAACCCCCCTGGAAAGTGCTGCTGGATGTGCCCAGCCCGAGGCTGGCACCGAGCCTGCGGGCAGTGCCCCGCGCCCTCCCGGTGCCCAGCTGGCCTGGCTGGGCTGGGTGGGGAGGACCTCGGGAGCCAGGGATGCCAGGAATGACAGAGCTGCTGCTTCCTCCTCCCCTGGGCATCCTCATCCTTCAGTGCAGGGCCGGGCCGGCCGATAGCGCAGGCCATGTGCCACGGACAGACCCAGCTGCTAATTCGAAAATTGGTCTTAAAGATAAAATTGCGCCGGGGAAACACGTTTAGTAATTAACTGGAGCAGGCAGCAGTTTTCTTGGCACAGCTCGGTGTGGTTTCCGCTCACTGTGGTCTCTGCTAAAGAAAACTTTTCTGTAATTACAGGTTAAGGCCGTGTGCAATGTAAATAACACAAATAAAATACTTTTTGTACAGTTTTGAACTCTGTGGGGTCCTGTTGTCTGGTATGCAGACAAATTCTAAATCTGCGGACATTCTTCTTCAGGAAATTGGTATAGTTAGGTAATATAAAACTATACTTTCAGAGGATATTTGGTTTTTAAACAGAATGATATTTAGCTGTACATTCATCTTTAAATGGCATTTAGTGTTTCTTTCTAAAACAGAAATAATTACAAATAAAAAAATAAAACAGCTGACAAACAGAAATGAAGTCCCTAACAGAGATATTAAATTTAATTAAATTTGTTTCTATGGCAACCTTTTAGGAAGATTTCCAGAAAGAAAACACTTTATTTCCTATTTTTACACACCCTACCTTATATCACTGTTCTGTGTGAATACCATCTGTACGTTGAAAAGGGTTATTTGAAGCAAAAATATTTTTAAAGCTCTGTCCTGTAGCTGGTTTGTGTCTTTCCCACTCCTTCAGTGGTATCCTCATGAACGAGCTGTTGCAGCCAGTGGGTTACTCCACATGGTGCAGCCCCACTGACACGGATTTCGGGATGCAGGGATGCACTGGAACACCTGTCCACACTCCTGGGACAGCCACAGGCCTCTGCGTGGAGGAATGCAGGTACGCAGCCAGCATTAACCCAAAAATGAGTCCAGAAATACTTTTCTGATTGGGCAAATTCCCTAAAACCTGGAGTTCCCTTTGGGAATCTCCGTCCCCGCTGGGCCGTGGTGCGGCCCCACTGCAGAGCCGCGCCCGGGGCTGTGACCCAGCACGGGAAGCAGCTGGAGCTGCTGGAGATGAGCCCCGAGGAGGGACAAGGGGATGGACAAGAGGTGTCCTGGACACCTCTGCGGTGGCAACAGGCTGGGAGAGTGCAGGAGAAACCTCCTGAAGCCGCTCAAGTTCAGTTTGGAAGGCGTTGTGGATCTGAACCAGTTTGGAAGAAAAAGTGTTTTAACTGAACACTTCGATGTTAGCTGTTTTTAACAAAACTAAATCCATTATGCAGCAGAGGTTTATAAAAATTCTTACTTTTAAGATTGTAACATGCTCGAAGTTTTTTAAGAAGTGTTTTTTTCATACATCCAATTCCTGATATTCATAAGACAGGAACAATATGAGGTACTGCAATGTGTTTCAAGGAGAAAAATTTTACATTAAGAATGACAAAACCATATTTTGTTTGAAAATAACCTGGATGCTTAACTTCTTTCAGTTATGTAGTAATACTTTTCTTATATGTAAATAACTGTACAGGATTTTTACAAACCCCAAGACACCGGGTACTGATCAATTCTTGTAACTACTAAAGAAAGTGTTTCCCTTCAAGGCTTGCAAAACATTCATAAATTGGCTGGACAGAGTCACAAATTGCTTTTCAGTTGTGATCAGCCTTCCCTAATGAATTTGGACTTCCTAAAACTCCTCAAATTGAATTTGTGTGCATGATGTTTCTACGAACGTCTCAAATGCTCACAAATAATTGCACTTGGCAATGGATCCTTTGAAGAAGGATTGTATTACCTTTTGGAAAAACTCAGCGTGAACTGTGCAAACTTACTGGTGAAATAAAGGTCCTGCAGAAGATTCTGTTTCTGGGGAATCTTGGCCCTTTTGTACTCAAACCAGCGCTGCAGGTTTTCGCTTTGGTGCCTCTCTGCAGCCAGTCCTTGTGAAATTAATGGTGTATTTTTGATTTAGAGGAGTTTATAAATCACAAGGAAAGTTCTATCACCACCTTTCAGATTCTGTATTATGTAGTGCTCTTAGGTGGGTTGGGCTGTATGGAACTACAGAATAGAACTCAGTGTCAGCCTCTGCTCTGTGTGAAAGACTCAGTGACTCGCTCGGAGTTCCCTTCCTGCTCTCAAGGTGATGTCCCTGTGCACTGCTGCCTTTCAGGCCATTTCACTCTGGTTCTCTTTCTTGTAACTCATTACACGGATAAAACCAAAACCAGTGAAACAACAGAAAGGAATAAATCCCCCCTCAGTCACTGTGCCATCTTTTAGGAGAGGACAGCGTGGTGGTGGGGGGTTTGAGAAGACTGGCTTTCTCCCTGACCACCAGCTGGGCTGAAAACTGCCTGCAAGGCGTAGTCCTCTAATAGACTGGCTTAAAATATACTAGATTAAGTGTTAAATAAATTGGTATTAAATCCTTGCAGTGTGTTTGCCATATGAAGACTGTATCCTCATCTCTGGGGATTAACAAATTCAGTGGCTTAAGGCAGAGACGTTTTGGAAATACACCCCATAAATTACCCGTGGGCTTTTGAGAATAACCCAGACGGTGCTGTGGGACACCCAGCAGCCAGGGATGGCCAACATGTGGCTTTTCCATTGCCTGTGCACCTCGGGAATGCTCCCAGGTGTGTGTCTGAGGCTGGGGCTCCGTTGGCCCCTGGGCACGCGCTGCTCTGGGGGCCCCCCAAGTTTAGTTTGGCGTTTTCAGTCCTTACAGCTTTCTTTTTGCCACCACACCAAACAGCTACAATCTCTCTTCCTCCTCACGGATCCTGAGAGCCCATTTCTTCACAGGGACCACCTTGATTCTCCCTGTCCACAGCTGGGTGTGCTTTGCCTGCACTGAGTTGCATCACCAAGCCTGGTGCCACGAGCAGCTACACTCACACAGCAAGAAATGGGTTTTAATATTAAATTGGGAAAGCCTGCACTAATAAAGCAGCATGTCATTTTCCCCCTCTCTCTTTTCTTATGCAGCTAAATTCAAATTAATGCTCTCAACTTACTATATGTTGGCATAACTTACATCATGGATAAATCTCGTATTTCCTTCAGTGTTGTGATCTGATATACACTGCCACATGCATGTGCTACACATTATGAATAAAGCTTTAAAAAGCCTCTTTTATAGCTGTTTATGTTATGTGATTGAGTTCTGGTAGAGAGAAAATTTGCCAGGACTAAAGGTTATTACTGGCTGTTCTGCAACTAATATTGCCTAGAACTAAAGCAATTAGGCTTGACAAAATACGAGCTGCTTAAAAAAATGCACTCTTGAAAGTTGGGCTTGTAATGGAACTTGATTTAATACATGCTACTGACGTGGAGATTTTAATTAAAAGAAAGAGAGAAAAATAGCTGCTCTGCTAAGCCGGGAATCCAAGGGAGGTTGTTCTGCAGGTGAGGTGGTTGTGCAGCAAAATGCATCCCCCGAGGAGATGGGGTGGAAGATAGAGCAAGGATGGATTCTGAATTGAACAGCAATGATCAACACCAAACTGTGAGAAACAGCCAGTTTTGTCGTTGCATCATTTCCTCCTGGGCCACAAGAAATGTTTCTGCAGGGGAGTACCTCGGCTGCGAACCCCAGAGGGGTGGCCGTGAGGCTGCCATGCACCAAGAAGCACTGATTTCCATTCTTTATTACATGGCTGCCAAAAAGAAGGTGCAAAAAATGCTGTAGGATTGTCCAGAAGATTCTCACTCATCGTCCTGCAAGTGAGCCTTGACTCAGACTTTCAGATTACACCAGCGATATCTAAAATACAGATGTGTGAATGCTTCATTCTTCTCATTTCTCTGGCCAACCCCAAAACTTCTGGGCTGAGTTGGATAATTTTGAGTCACTGTGTAATGAGACCCATTTTATTTTCCCAGCAAAATGAAAAATTAAGCCAAAAAAACTGGAAACAAACCAATTCAGAATGCTTAGTTCAAAAAAATAGCACACTTAGTCTGATTATTTTTAGTTTGCATTTAATTTATAATTAAATAAGCCTAGTCTTAAGATGCTATGTTGAAACACAAATAGTGTTTGAATAAAAATGGAGTTTTCTTCTCCTCAGAATTGTGTAGGCTTTCAGTTTTATTTTTGGCACAAACTCTTGCCTGAGTTTGGTAATCCTCGTATCTGGCTTAAATTTTGGAAGGGTTTTGCCAGCTTCACTCACACAACCAAGAGGATACTCCCACTCCCCCATTAAGCCATTCCAACTTGGTGTTGGCATTCCTTAAATTCTATTTTACCACCACTTGATTTGTGTGATTCTCTCCGCCCTCTGGGATTTAATTTTCAGCTGTCAGTCACCGATAAACTGAGGAAGATGCAGTATTTCTAATTCTCTACCTTCTTCTATACTGAGCATGAACCAAATGTCTTAGAAAGAAATACTTGGCTAAAGGCTTTGAGTTTTACATTCTCCATCAGGTGGTAGTTTAGCACAGCTGGATTAAACACAACTGCAACATAGCTGTGCTTGTCTCTGTAGAAGTATATTTATTAATCTACCAATCAAAAAACTTTCTATGGAAAAGGAATTTTTATGTATCCAATGAGAAGCAAAACTGCAACTGAGCATTCACATCAGAAAAACCCATCAGCTTGTGAATATTTGTGATACACTCAAAACAAAAAATACCAACAGGATGACTTTTTTCTATGCAGCTTTGAGGTTTTACTGGAAAATGCCATTCATCTTTAAGACACAAGACTGGCCTGATGGTTAAGAAATGCAAATAAAGCTATAGTTGCATACACCAACACACATTAATAAACTCTGACCTAGGGAGGACAGCAATAGATCAAAAGGCACGAAAATTGCCTGTGCTGCTGGCAAAAATGTGAGAGTGGCAGAAGTCTGGAGAGCAATGGGGGAGTTGCAAAGTGGATCTTGTGAAAGCTTCTCAAAATTTTCTGCTGCGATGCATTTTGGGACTTTTGATGTCAAGGTTTTCAATCAAGTCTGGCTGATTAACAACAACAACAACAAAGAAACATTTATATGCTCTTAAATAATTCTGCTGTGAGATGTTTCTAGGAAAAGCTTTATTTACATTACCTGTCACAACGGCCTACGGAGAATGCCCGTGTGACGACGGACAAATCTGGGTTGCTGGAAGTACTTGAAAGTGTTTGACAGACACTTCCAAGAGGTTGGAAGACTGAAAATAATGTGAATGGTTTCACAAGAGGAAGGCCATAGAAAGCCTCAAGGCTTTTTTAATTTAGAATTCCAGCGAAGCATAAAGAGTATAATTATTTGTATTTTGCTGCGTTTTCTAAACTGCATAATACAGTCATTCTTTCACTTCTTAAAGTTGTCATTTTACAGTACAGTTCAGGACTGCAGTGGTAACATATTTTCCAAAGGTCAGTTTTCCAATTATAATCCAAAATTTGATGTTAATATTTTTTCTTATAGCCATGTTGTAACCGCATTCTGTTAATTTCATAAAGATACCATTTAGCTGAGGTAGGTGGTATTCTGGGCATACGAACAGTCACCTAATGTCAACAGTAAGCAGTAATGTAACTACTGACTTCCCATCATTTGCAAAAAAATATTTTCCCAAAAATTATAGCAAGTAGAACTAGACAGCATCCAAGTCTCTCACTGGGAAATGACAGAGATTTTCTTATTGCTTTATATATTCCTGAACACTTTTAATCTCATTAGATTTTGCAGGCAATCTTACACACTCTTCAGTTAATATCTGAGATAAACTTGTTTGCCAAGTTCCTGAAAACAGGAGCAAGCAGCAATGATTTGGTATTTTTATCTATTTCTTTTCCATCTCCCTCAACTCAAACATCCCTTCAGGGAGAGTCACCAGAGAACCATCACAGAATTAATTTAGTTCATGTAAGCATTAGGATTGGAATAAAGTATTGTATTTACTGCTTTACTTAGTGCTGGTTTTCAGGTTCTTGCATTTTCCTTAGATTGTTTGCAGTAAACTGGTTATTTACATACTTTGGCGTATTTCAGCAGGAGCTTTCAGAACCACCAAGATGCGACCTCAGTCGCCGTAGAAATTCCTTAATTGGCTTTGGGATAAGGAGAGATACCAAAAGCTTTCTTGTTCCCTTCGCTTTACAGCGGGTTTTAAAGCACGAGCCACAAGGTTCTGCTCCTTCCCCTTCCCTGAAGCCAGAGCCCATAAACTGGGCAGGGTGGGAATGGTTTTTTGGGCCATGGAGCAGCCAAAGGCAGCTCCCTCTCTGTGGTCCAGACAAGGGCAGAGCTGGGTTTGTGTTGATCAAACCTCGTGTCCCCCTCGCCAGAAATAAACAGCAGCTTCTCAAACACATTCCAGCTGAAAGCCTCACTTTCTTGAGAGCTTTTGGGGAGTTAATGTCCAAATATTTGGAGAAGCAAATATTTAATAGGGAAGGAGGCAGGTGAGAGCTGCCAACCGTCTCATAAAGGAGTGGACAGCATCCCGTTGAATTGGCACTCACTATGCCAGTTGTGTTGGTCACCCAAAAAAATCACTCAGGAACCTCTAATTGCTTACTTATATTTCCAGTTTTGAACCATGCTGATTTGAGGAAGAAAGAATGAGGAACTGTGATGGAGAAAGCCTTAGGAATTCTGTCTCTTCAGTCACTTGCTTATGCACATCACAAACGTACCACGGAAGGGAGCAGGAGAATTTATCTTTGTTTGTTCTTCAGGACAGAGAAATGCCCTGTGGTCCCTCCATGCTCTGTTCTGAGAGCTGAATTTTCAAGTATGAAGTATTTTGAAAGAATTCAGTAGTGTTCTTTTGTTTTAATAATCAGCATTTCTTTTAATAATTTCATGTATTTCTAAATTTCAGGAAAATGAATTGCTTTCTGGAATTCATCTGATATCATCTGATATTTCAGACATAACTAGTGTGTGACAAAAAAGGAAGTCTTTTTATCTTGTCCATTTACCAAGTATTTAAGTTGGGGATTGGGATTTTAAAATAAATATATTATAAATAGGTACTTACATTAATATTCTTGCAATTATTCTTATTTTTAATACATACTTACAGCAGTTAACCCCCTCAGCTCCCCCGGGCTCAGTGCCAGAGGCGCCGCGTGGCGCGGACCTGGGAATGCCAACGTCTGCCCCAGAGCTTGGGGGTTCCAGGTCACGTTTGCACTGATCACCTTGGTCACATCTGCACTGATCACCTTGGTCACATCTGCATTGATCACCTTGGCCACATTTGTATTGATCACCTTGGCCACATTTGCACTGATCACCTTGGCCACATTTGCACTGATCACCTTGGCCACATTTGTATTGATCACCTTGGTCACATTTGTGTTGATCACCTCGGCAAAATCATGGTAAGTACCAAAAGAACGGCACATCAGTTAATTCTCGTCCTGCTTCTCAAACTCTTCACTTCTCATTTTAAACCCGCAGCCTCTTCTCCAGTTATATTAAATTCTTGCTCTTGGTATGCACTAACAAAGCTTCTTCTAATGTGTTAACACCTTCTGAGTTGTGTTCAGTAAACAAATATTTGGCTCAGCAGGCCAAATTCCGTTTTCCACCATTCTCTATGTGTTCATTTATCCTGCAGCAAAACGAAGGCAAAAAAGTAACCAGCCTGAAATAGTAATTACTGGAACTGAGTCCATCTGGTACAGGAAAGGGGGTGTGGAATTCTTTCATCTGTGCAGTGCATGATAAATCATGCACATAAATGCAGAAATCATAGATAAAAATATGACTTATTTTAAGAAAGAAACATTGCATTTCATAGTGAAATATTGAATAATATGCTTAAAAGCATTTCAGAAAAATAAGTATGAATCAACAATGTGACAGCTGGAGAAATTTTTAAAGGTACCATAACCTATTTCCAGTCCTTCCTAACTTTATGCAGTCATGTCATAAAGTACAAATTTCATTTAAGTTCTGCTGGATATCCAGCTGTGGCTTCCAAAAACTGTTAAGAAGATTTTTGCAAAATAAATTACCAAGTGCTTTCCGCATCGTTGATCTTCAGTCTTCCAGGACTGTTAAACGCAATCCCAAGTAAATAAGGTCGAGTAAAGAGGAAGTTTCTTAAGGATCAGATTTTACACTTCCACTGTCATGATCCTAGAAGTTGGTCTGAAAAGTTGGCACCTGTATTTTAATTATAATTACTTTGCTCACATGGCGTTATCTCAGCAGCTGCTTCCAGCTGTTATCAGGCAGAGCTGCCTGAGATAATGTAACTGCAGCGACAACCTAGGGTTAGAATTTCTGAAAAGCTTTCTAGTGCAAGAATTTGTGTTTAACATGAGGATTATGGAATTCAGTATTTATTACTGGCAGGAATTACCTTTTCATCCTCTAGGACCTGCCCATCGTTTGAAGGAGTGTGTGAGGAAGTGACGGCTGCTCCTTTAGCAGGGGAGTTTAATGGCTCAGTGCTGAAATGGGACCCACATCTTGCCTGGTGTGGCAGTAAAATCATCCTGCAAGGGGCTGTTCTCCGGTGTGTGCAGTGTGACAGTGTCACTGGTTTGGGGTTTTTTGTCTTTTAGGGTACAGTCACACACCTGTGCGTCTGAGACAGGGACAGGGTGTGTCCTCTGCCTTGGTTTCATGCCTGGCTTGGATCAGGCCTGCAGGGGAAGGTAGTAAATGGAAGCAGAGAGCCCTCCTTGGCTATCAACCCAAACCTGGCAGAAAACAACAGCTCCTGACAGCAAAGCAGCCTCTTCAGCCCTCGCTGGTGGTGCCCTTGGGGTCTCCTGCCCCGAGTCAGGCGCGTGTTTGCTCTCTGCCCTTCCACTGTGTCCCTCCAGCCTCCTCTTGCCCCTGAAGAGAAGCCAGACCCAGCTGCTGGTGCTGCAGCCAGCTCAGCTCTGCTGGGCCATCCCATGTCCTGCTGGGCCAGCCCGTGTCCTGCTGGGCCAGCTCTGCTCTGCTGGGCCAGCCTGGGTCCTGCTGGGCCATCCCATGTCCTGCTGGGCCAGCCCGTGTCCTGCTGGGCCAGCTCTGCTCTGCTGGGCCATCCCGGGTCCTGCTGGGCCATCCCATGTCCTGCTGGGCCAGCCCGTGTCCTGCTGGGCCAGCTCTGCTCTGCTGGGCCAGCTCTGCTCTGCTGGGCCAGCCCATGTCCTGCTGGGCCAGCCCGTGCCCTGCTGGGCCAGCTCTGCCCTGCTGGGCCAGCCTGGGTCCTGCTGGGCCAGCTCAGCTCTGCTGGGCCAGCTCAGCTCTGCTGGGCCAGCCCATGTCCTGCTGGGCCATCCTGTGTCCTGCTGGGCCAGCCCATGTCCTGCTGGGCCATCCCATGTCCTGCTGGGCCAGCTCTGCTCTGCTGGGCCAGCTCTGCTCTGCTGCCCAGAACTTTGCCTGTAAAGTGTTTCCCTGCAGCTGTTCTGGGAGACATCTGGGTTTGGCTGCTGGGCAAGGTTCTGCTACGCTTGCAAAGGAGAGCCAAGCAAGGCACTGCCACCGCTCCCTTTGCAGGGCAAAAACAAAGGGGCTTTCAAAGTCTTGCTAAAACTTTTTCTTCATCCACTGGATGGATGCTAATAGACAGAAGAATGTCTGCAACTAATAATTCCCTCATCTGGGAATTCAGCAGATTCCACAGACACAAATTTGTGCCCATTGTGAAAGAGTAATTCATTTGGATTTCCTTCACGGCTGAAAATGAGCCCTTGATTACTGCTCTGGAAGTAACCTGGGAAGTAAAGGCTGCTCCAGCCATTCCTGGGCTCATCAGCTGCAGCAACAGCATAATCCCAGCCTGCTGGTAGCATTTCAGGGGGCTTTGCTCGCCCTGCGTCCATTCCCGTCTGTTCTTCCTGCAGGCTCAATTCCAGTGAATGCTGCTAAGCCACAGAACTGTGCTGCAAGCCCTGTCCCTGCAGAGAACACCGATTTTGTGGGTCCAGCCACTTCCTGACAAGACAAAGTAGTACCAGACCTGGGAGACGGGAGTGAACGAGCATGGCTCAGTCTCCTCCCACGTGTTCCAACGCCCAAAGGGTTTAAAGGGATCATTTGTCTGTTTCATTCCCGAGCTGCATCGTCACAGGTGTCTCTGCTAAGTCAGTTGTCCACACAGCAACACCTTCATAGTCTGTAAAATTTCTCCTCCGTGTTCTCTGGGAAATCTTGGGTGTCGTGGGGGATTGCAGGAGTGCATTTATTTGTGTGAAATCAAACCACATCCATCAACACGGGGCTGTCAAGTTAATCTGAAGCAAACTCAGCAAACCCTGCAGAGCTGCAATGACAATAAAATTGTTTCATGTCTGACTGTTTATAAAAGCATCCTACAAGAATGATTTTTTTAGCAGTACTGGCTACTGAGGGATTTGATTTTGGGACTTACAGATGAAAAACTCTGCAGCTTATTAGGAATTGCTGGACTCACTGTAACTCTCAGGCTTTGTTTGTTTGCTTGCTTTAATTGGGACAGTTAAAAGTATTTTTATTTCTAGTAGCATTTGAAGAGTCATAGAATCTTTTAGGTTGGAAAAGAGCTCTGAGATCACTGAATCCAGTCATCAACTCAGCACTGCCAAAGAAAGCTTAGCACATTAAGCACAGAGTAATTTCTCCTTTAGTTTAATGGTAGAGATTCTGTTTATCCACGAGATTAGGATCCATGTGAGAATACTAATGCAAGTCCCATACAACAGCGCTGGCTGGTCTATTTGCATCACGGTGTTTAATAAACCTTATGCATAATTGGCTTCCAATAAAAATGGTTTTGAAAATAAAACAGAGACATGAAATTCTTTATTGGAGTTGCAAGCTGGTAGCTGGCTCTTTGGTGGCCTCTCCCACCTGGACAGGTTGTGGTGGTCCCCGAGCCGCGTGTCCACAGGGCCATGGGAGCTGGAGGTGAGCACCTTCTTCCTTCTCCTGCCTGTCCCACTCATCCCGTAGGAACAAAGTGTCCTAAAAGGAGCTCCTGGCTGGCCCCGGGTGTGTGAATAACGGGAGGGGGGCTGTGCTGCCCCTGTGTCCATGGATCAGCTGCAAACCAATGCCTCGGGCCTTGTTTATTAACTTGGAACGATGCTGGGAGGATTTGAAGGGATTTTGTGGACTTCTCCAAATTAAATTGTTTGGTTCAGCTGCCTTTGCTAAAAGTGTGCTTTAATTCAGGCGTATAATATATCCCAAGTTACCACAAGGTTTGTATTTGGAGTTAATGTTATCTATGCCTATATTAACATCAAGACTGCTTTAGTTAAGCTAGTGAGCACACTCACATTTTACTTAAAATAATCTTATATGAGCTAAATTTTTTCAGTTGTTTCTTCTAAAAATAAATAAAAAGCATCATCCCTGCAGCCCTGAAAACAAATCAAGGGTTGCTTGATTGGCTTTTAGTCACCACCATATGTTTTTTTCCTTAGCAAAGGGCAGTAGGAAATTATTGCATTACACAAGTGGAATTTAAAATGTTGCTGATGTACTTAAGGATGCTCTTTCCTGAAAAGAATCATTATGTATGACCATGCTCTTTAAAAATGTGATTACAACAGTTGAGCAGATGGTAGACACTTGGGGTCAGCTCTAAGGAGATCTGTATTTACAGTGTATTAATAATGGTTTAAACTTTCTCATAAATAGATGTTGATTAATTTTAAATCCATTTGTAGAAACCTAGCATTGCCAGACTATTTCCTGAAACCACAATACAAAGTATGATAAACACCATCCGTTAATCCAGACTAATGTACTCCACACGTTAAAAAAATTCACTAAAAGGATTAATGTAATTTTTCAAACATGAAAAAAAACAGATTGTATATTTCATATATACTTTGTGTGTTGAATTTTTGACAGTCAACTCTTTTCGTTGATAGAATTATGTATTTTTATCCTTTGCTGTAACATGCTTTCAAGTAATTTATATTTAATTTTATATTCTGTTTGGGATTTCTTTGCCACTTGGTCACACAGCTAGTTCATTCCATTGAGTGGAAAATAGATTAATCCAATCAGGTGAAACAGCAGGAAGAAAAGATAAGTTGATCTTCAATAGGTCTGTGAGCTATCCCAGTCTTGAAGTGGCATGAGGTGACACACTTGAATGTGGGAGCTAGAGGGTGAAACGATGTTGAACCTTCAGCTTGACTTCCATCAACAAATTTTGTGCATAATATTTTGCATAAAGGTGTAGAACTGAGTAACTTCTTCTTCATAGCATTCCCTTGCTTTTCGCTGTTCCTTTGTTTCTGAAAGATAAAGCCTAGAAATTGCCCTCTGAGCAGGAAATGTAGAAATTGTCCTCTGAGCAGGAAATGTAGAAACTGCAAATTTGGTGCTGTTTTACAAGGGCTGTAGAATTGAAGCATCCTTAGGAAGGGCTTCTAAGCAGTAAGAAAATTACTGGTTTTCAGGTTTGGTTGAAGTCTGGTTACTTGTGGACTGGACCTAATGTTCCAAACTCACATGTGAATTTATTCCTTAGATCTGTGCTGCTACTGAAACAGATAAAACCAAAGAATGAGGGAAAGCTCAGAATGTGTGTAAATCCCATGGCTCAGTCCAAGGAACGCAGTCCCAGGTGCCTTAAAAGGTCTGAGAGAGACAGAAGGACTGAACCTCTGCCATTGTGAAGCCGTTGCTTTTGTAAAACATATTAATCCAAATCAGCAAAGCAACTAATACAGATTTTAAAATCCCATTGAATTCAACAGAGTCAAGTCGAACAGGGTGGGCTTCAGGCCATGCCTGTGTCCAGTCTGATTTTCAGCCCGGTTTTCTCTGGTCCTTATCTGCACTTTCTACACGCTTACACACTCTCTGTTCTGGGTGGCTAACACAACTCACCACAATCTGAGTGTAGAAATTGCCATTCTCATGTCCATAATCCTCCTGCTTTTCAAATTTGTTATAAACTGGACAAAACCCTGGTATTTTTGCAGCCTGTGCTTCACAAATCAGATGGTCTGTAAGCCATCGCTGCACTTCCCAAAGCCCAATCGGATAAACTCCACAGGGGATGTGCAGCACCCCAGTAGTGCCCTGATCCCTGGGCAGGATTTCTTTCCCAATGTTTTGGTGTCACCAAGGACGCTCCCGTGCCTCACCCGCGTGTCGCTGCCATGACAGCCCTTCCCTGCCTGTCTGTTCACTGTCCAGTTGTCCTTTCTCAAAACGTTTTCCTACAGTGTTGCCAAAAATTCCCTGCTGGTGTCTGGCCGTTGCTGCTTCATCTTCTGTGTCCATCCTTCAGCTGAGCAGCCTCTGAGTCCTGAGGCCGCAGGGGAAGAGGGATGGCTCCAGCAGCAGCGAGCTCGGGGACAGGGACCTCCCGCTCCTTCAAGGTGCTTTTCAGATTCAAATTGGGAAAACTGAACCCCTTCTGCCTCACTCTCATCAAACTGTTCTTTGTGCTCCGTGTTTCGAAGGTTCCTCCAGCCTGGGAGACAAAGCTGTGAATTGCCTTACACACCCAATGAATGCCCTTTGCAATATTTGCTTTGTCTGTCACATACATGAGAGAGACTGCTTTGGTTTCATTCCCAGTCAGGTCATGTGTAAATATGGAGAGTTCCTATTTACCCAAATGCGCCATTTCCTGATATTCCCAACTTCCATTTTTTCCCCCAACCCTGCGCTTACTTTGCAGTCCAATTTTATTTTTTTTTTAACTGTACTTAAGTTCTACATGGAACTCACTGGCTAATCCTTCTAGGTTAAATTTGACTAGATAAGTCAGAAGTCAATTTTTCATTCCTTAAAAAACCTAAATTATTTTAATGCTTTTTATGAGTGTTCATATCCTCTTAAACATTTTCTGAAATATTTAGATGCTGTTCTTGAATTGCCTTATTTTGAACCCTTTCTGAATGCTTGGTGTTAAGCGATTCTATTCCTTTCTTTAACCAATCACTAATAACAATGCTGGCCTTTCTGTTTGATTTATCAGCTGACACACTAAAGCACATTCCACTTCTTTAATTTCCCCTGCATGTTTTGCTGTTCTGTACAGTATCTTCATTACTGCTTGATATTTCTAAGTTCATTACTACATAAACCAGCTATGTTAAAACGGTTTGATTGTATTTTTGGAAGCACAGAAAAACAGCATCAAGTACATCAGTGAAATACTTCATAATGACCTCTGCTGTTGTACTTCTTTTGGATCCATTAAAACTGTTTTAAATAGCAAGAGCCATAATAATAGAATAATAGGCAGCTCGTGGTAGCTCGGAGTATGCCTGATGCTAAAGAAATTAATTTGCAGGTGTCCTCGATTGCTGAGTGCCTCTTGCTGATGGCACTAAGTAGTGCTTGACTGGAGCATCCATCTGCTGTTCGTGTCTCCAGCGTGGATATTTCTGCAGTACTTAGGAGCACTTACTCCTGCTCTCTTAATGTGAGATGGTAGCAAGAGCGTGAGAAGTTTCAGCAGTTCGCATCTGCTGAAGCAAAAAGGAAATGTTTGACTTTCTGCCCAGCATTGCTAAATACAGACACTTGGAAAACAGGGATGTAAAAATACTCTTTCCCTTGAAAATGTTCGGTGATGCCATTTCCCAGGATAGAGGGGTTGATTTTTGTTTTTAACAACACGGAGACGGGTTTTTTGGTGCTGAAATCCGCGTGTTAGAATCAATTGTTTAATGTAGTCAGATGTAAATTGTGGCTGGGAAGTGCAAAGACTTGGGTAGCTTCCCAGAGATCCAGCAATTAGAGAGTGACATAATGGTACTTCAGTCGTAGCTCGTGTTCTCTATACTCCTACCTCACAAAGATTTGGTGAGCACGTCCTTCTAGAACTTTGAAAAGCTGAATGTTATAGGTGCACTAAACAATACCTGATGCTCTTCAATACAGTGAGCAAAAATTACATTTCCACGGGCTTAGGCCTCAGTTCAGCAAAACACTTCAGTTTCTATTTAATTTGATTTGCACGATAAAATCTTCCCTCTATCAAGCAAAGAGTGAGGGTAGCACTTACCGGGGGGTGCCTGGTGCCTCAATTACACCTGGCTCAACCCTGCATCTCAGCTGAAGTTATTAAACTTTGCTAAAATGTTTCAGGCAGGTTATTGAAACAGTTTAATTAATTTTAAACCTTTATGAGTCACACTGCAATCGTGTGCCACGACTCTGGGTGAGTGTGGTGCTCCGGTGTTACCCACACCGCCCGTCACCGAGAAGGAGCAGTAAATATCCCATAAACAAGGTGGAAATGCCACAGTCTGGATGAAGGGCAATTAGGAATAACTTGAGCAGTCTGCACGTGCTCAGTTTCTGCCTGTGCAGTTTTTCTGTGCTTTCTGGGGTTTTAACCCTGTTGGATGCCCCGAGTGTTCTCCAGCCGTGTAGGGAACCCCAGGTTTTAGAGCGGCGGTGACTCTGCCCAGCACGTTTAACGTGGCAGAGGCGTGTGGCTGAGTGCCATGTCTGGGTTCAGACCACGGCCCAAAGCTGCTGCTGGGGGATACAGAATATTTTGCTGAATTTGGATTTTTTTCCTGAATTGAGTTTGCAACAAGTCTGGAGAGGGACTTTGCAGAAGGACCTGTAGTGATAGGACGAGGGTGAGTGGCTTTACATTGAAGGAGGAAAGATTTAGATTAGGAATGAGGAGGAAATTCTTGGCCGTGAGGGTGGGCAGACCCTGGCACAGGGTGCCCAGAGCAGCTGTGGCTGCCCCTGGATCCCTGGCAGTGCCCAAGACCAGGTTGGATGGGGCTTGGAGCAGCCTGGGACAGTGGGAGGTGTCCCTGCCCATGGCAGGGGCTGGAATGGGATGAGCTTGAAGGTCCCTCCCAACCCATTCTGTGATTCCCCGATTCTATAATTCCTTTGAGCCCCAAAACTAAGTCAGGAAACTCCACCCCCATTAATCTCTTCTCCTTTCTGAAGACCTGAGTTCGTATTTGTCACAAGATTGTTCTGGCTTGGTTCCTGTTCGTTGTGGGCACATTGGGAAACCTCAGCTTAGGGAGGAAGGGCCGTTTTTGTGGGGAGGCTGGGCAGACACGGGCAGGAGCAGCGCAGCCGAGCACAGCCCGCACGAGGAGCAGCTCCCGTGCCCAGTGCCCGCCTGCTTGGCGCTGCCTTTGTTTTTCATAGCCAGTAACCTCTGGCAGGATAGCGGTGGTGGCTGTGTGGTGGAGCACACACCTGCTATATATAGCACAGGCCTTTTAGCTGCTCATTAGTAATTTCCTGCACGGTGGACGCAGCGTTGGGATGAAACTGAGGCACATAAATCTGGCTGGCTTTATTAGGATAGGAAAAATCCCGAGTATGTTGCAGCAGAAATTCAGTCTAATGCAAGTAACAGCTGAAAGTGTTCTTTAAATTCCACGGAGATTCGACTTTTTGAACAATTTTGGGGGATCAGAGCACTATGCAGTCTGAAAGCAAAGGCAAAGTATATGAGTGCCTTCATTGTTGGCCCAGATGGCATGACTTAATTAAATAAAATATCTGTGCTGCCTATGTGTTGATGTCTGACACTAGCCCTGGGCCAGGCTTGCAAATAACTGTGGTTTGCTAACGTGTGGCTTTTCAAACAAAATCTGTATTAGCGCTCATGAGCCGTGAGCAGTAATGTGGCCTGGGCTGGAGGCACAAGCTGGGTACTGAGTGATGAACAGAGCAAGGCTTGAAGGAGGAATTCAGCAGCCTTTGGAGACGCTACATTTGGGATGGAATGTACTTACCCTGACATCCTAGAAATCAGCCAGAGGGAAAAAATTGAGCATCATTAGTAATAGTTTTTAACTTCTTTCAGGTATGCTAAGACCTTGGCTGGCAGCTGTTCTGTTTCAGTGGGGAGCCAGGACACCGAGGAGAAGAGCAGGAATAGGATGACCTTGTGTCCCAGCAGCCTCGGGAGCAGCGTGGGTGTGTGGGCAGGGCGGGGAGGTGGCACCGGGGCGCTCCTGAGCTCAGCCTGCTGCTGCAGCTCCCAGCAGGACACGGCTGTCCCTCAGGAACACGCTCCAGCCTCCTGGGCTCAGCGAGGGGTGGCCAGGGGAGTCAGGGGGCTGTGCTGCAGCTCTGTGGCACCCTGCTCCTGCAGTGGCATTCCTCAGCGGCGCCGTCCACCACCAGCGTTTGGGCAAGGGATGGACACCCGGGGAAGCAGAGGCTCGGGACCGCCGCAGTGGTGGTGTTTTTCCCTCCATTTCCCCAATGGTAAATACCAAGGTTCTACTTTGAGCTATAAAGAGAGAAGTTACTGTGAAAAGATGCTGTCTGAGGAGCAAAAACAGACAGCGTATTCATGTCTAGACTAAAGCATGTGCAAGTTTCCAGGTTGGAAAAAAGGTCCAAAGAGAAGTGCTGAAAGAAGACTAAGTCAAAGCTACCCCTGGCACCTGCAGCACACGGAGAACGTGGGTGACGTAGCTGGAGCAGGGGTGGTGGGCAGAAACCCGTGGGGGGCAGGCAGAAGGATGGGCAGGAGAAGAAAGTTGCTACAGACAGCAACAGGGATCCAGTGGTGATTGCTGCAGGCGTTTGTTTTAACATGGCATTGCCATACCTGTGTTTTTCTTAAATTATTTTAGTTAATAAATGGTGGTGTAATCCTGAATTGGTAGAAATACACTGGCTGTGACAGGGCAAGCTTTTGGCTTTGCCAATGAGTCTTATGCCAAGCACTCATCTTTGCACTCAAAAGTTGTGGAATCCAGTCCTTTATTTTCAGTTTGGCTTTTTCCTCAGTTCTGAAACGTCACCTGTCAGTGCTTGCATGTCTGTCCTTGCAAACAGAAGCACAAGTGTTGTTGTGGTTCAGAATGGATCTTCTGTTAATGGACCTGACTAAATGCTTCCAAAACTCCATGGAATCGTAGAATCACAGGGCAGCTTGGGTTGGAAGGGATCTTAAAGATCATCCAGTTTCAATCCCCTGCCATGGGTCTCCACCAGACCAAGGCTGTGTGTGAGGAATATGTGTAGGCCGACCCCAGGTCTATCCAAACTGAGCCATTAGTCTAAAAACACCCCTTTAATTACAGTAATCAGACATAAGGTGCTGAGCCTTGTTGTTTCAATGATATCCTAAAGGGATGCCTCTGAATTTTGTTTCTCACTGAAAAGTTGTAGATCCCTTGCATTAAGCAGAGCCAGTTGCCATCACCATCTGGGAACTGAGCCATTATCTTTTTGTGCTCACTTAAATCACTGGTAGGGAATACTGGAAAAGCTAAGATGATTCATCTTGGAGCACATTTCCTTTTTAACTATTTACACCCTTTTACTCAGACAAATGAATTAATATCTGGTCACAATTTGTAGCTGATAAGACATTTTAAAAAGCAAGCCTGGAGAGAAAGCAGCATTTGTGGTGGGGTTTCCATCTTTGTCCCTTTCCACTGGGGTGATTTGGTTTGCAGTCTCCCACTCATTAAACCCTGGAACACTTTGCTTAACACATCTGCCTAAATTGCATCGGCTTAAACATAACTTAACCCTAGATTTAAAGGACCTTAAAGGTATCGGGGTTTTTTTAACAATATACCTTAGAATCAATTAAGGAAGAAACAGGTTCTGCTTCAATGCTCCAACTATGTGGATTAAGAAGAAATTCTGACTGGGAGGGAAGAATGCAGGGGAAGGCTGCCCCGAGGCTGCCTTACTGTAAGAGCTGACAGGTCCATGCACAGTTCAGTGCCTGCTAATTGACTTTTTCCAGCAGAAAGCTGAACCGATCACGGCAACTCCCTCCTCACGCAGCACACACGGATAATCGAATCAAAGCTGCCCTACCCTCCTGCACTTTTTCTCAACTCTGCTTCCTGGAAAATTGGGCAATGAAGTATTTGATAGCAGGGCAGGCTTGCTCATTTTTTAGTGGCAGTAAAATGGAATAGAGTTTAACCATATTGAGGAGGGGTAGCGCAAGCATCCTGGTGTGTTGTGTTACATATGAGAACATTCTATACAAAAGATATCATACATAATTATTAATAGATAAAATGGTTTTATCATGTTTCTGCAGCCTGCTGTCCATGACACCGAGCTACAGAGCACTGAAACAATTCTGCAAGGTTTGGGATGTGATAGTGGTTTGGCTTTGGGTTTCTTCCTGGTCAGCTCTGATACTTGGCAAGAAGTACTGCAGGGAGGCCCAGCCTTAACGAGATTATTGTAGAAGAGTAGTGATGAGCAGGCAGAAGCTTGGAGCATTAAAGGGTAGGGCAGAGGAAAAATAAAGGCACTCAACTAGAATTAGTGTCCTAATTTTTTTTAGACTAGAACACTAAGGAAAATATCTGCAGTTTGTTTAACAGGACAATAACTCAGATTTGGATCTGCTCCTCAGGCACAGCCAGAGAATGTGGGGTTGGATTGTTATAAATATGCATATAAATATAATCTATGTAAAGTAATTCCAGTCCTCTGCCCCACCCTGGGTACTTGGGTGCCAAGAGCAGTGTCACTGCAGGAACAGCAGGTCTGGAGGGGAAGGTGCCAAGCAGGAGGGTCCCTGGTGGCCCCTGTGAGTTCTGCTGCACTGACACCTCGATGGACACCGGACCCAGTGAAGGTAAAGCTGGTCTGGGCTGGATTAAAGCCAGCACAGGTTGTTTTGTGTGGGCATGCAAATCTTTGCTGCCAAGGCTGGTCAGTTCAGCCAGTTTTGGGATGGCTCAAAGGTTTGGGAGCAGCTTGTGACAGTGTGACATGCCATTAATTGCTCCCAGAATCCCCAAATACCCTGAGCTGGAAGGGACCCACAAGGATCACCGTGTCCCAGCCTCAGTGAATGGCCCATACAGGGACGGAGCTTCAGGGCAGCACCACTGACTGTGATGGATCTTTTTGCCCTTTGAAGGGTAAATAAGTCTATCTCAGTTAGACCCATATGGACAGAGGTTATTAAAGCCCTTCCAAAGCTTTCCTAGGCCTGGTGGGGACTCTTCCTGTTTCCTTTTCAGCTGCCAGCTTGGCCCTGGCAATGACATTTTAATCACATGTACCCACCAACGCCACCACCTTGTTTAGCCAGACCAAGAGGCTACAGCTCTGGTCATTACACTCACTGCTCTTCACAATAAAACATTTGTACTCAAGCTGTCAGTAAATGTTTCTGTTTAGCTGGTGATTTAGTGTCCTGGATTATGCTGAAAATACTTTGAACTGATGGTTTTCTTAAAAGGCCAAACCGCTTCTTGCGTTGCATCCAGTGCGACTTTGGGTACACTGGGAAGGCTTAGCTGGCTCTGAATGTTCCTGCAGACTCCTAATGACATGCTGGGAACAAATTCAGAGAATGAAAAATTGCTGTGAAAGTTCTCAAAGTTCTCACACTCGATGGAAGACAAAGCAGATTTTATTGCCCTTCCTCAGGATTAACAGTGCCCTTAATACCAGTGGCTTCCCCCATGTGGAAGCAAAGGGAGTCCATCCCTCAGCAGGTATTCACTTGCTTCTTAGGATACATTTTCCAGGTGATTTGTGGCGTTTCCACCATGTGCTTTCCATTAATCTTGGGATGAATGTTGTGCAAATCCCAAGTCAGCACTTGGAATATCTACCAATTAATTTTTAAAACCAAAGGTTCTTAGTAACTAGAGCTGGGACTACCTGGTACAAAAATCAGTTCTTTAGGCTAGTTGTGAAGAAAAATGTTAATTCTTGAAAACAGATCCCAAAGTAGTTACCTAAAGTAGTGTTTTATCACCACTTATGACCAACCCCCTGGAAAACAAAAAAAAAAAAAAGCAAAACCAAAAAACAAAACCCCAAAAGAAAGCAAAAAAGAAATATTTCTACATCTTTTAAGAGAGCCTGGATAAGGTGAGCATCTATCTCTGGCAGTTCCTTCTCCTCCAAAAATGGTACTAGCCTGTAAGTCCTGAGAGGTTCATTCTGCCCACTCACTGCAGCCCACCCGTGGCCACTTCCTCTTCATAAAGATGAGCAGATTTGTCTTAATTTAGGAGGAGCAGGTTCTACTGCAGAGCAGCATAGCAATGGAAAGGGTCTCTTACAAGGATTGACACTTGAAGAATATGGATTGTTGTTGCCAATATTTTTAGAGATATAGAAATTTTCTGCAACTTCTTGGATGTGTCGAAGAACTCCCCCAGGAAGAGATTCCTGCCACTGAAAAAAAATACTAAAGAATAAAAAGGTATTTCAAATACAGCCGATTCTAAAAACATCCCTTGTAGGGAAATGTGGATCTGGCATGTGCTGCTTTATTCCCCTGAATGGTTTTTGAATTGTGGGTGTAGTTTAAAACATGTTATTTTTGATACATTTGCATGTGTCCTGTAATCCCAAGGAAGTTTTCAGCAGTAATAAAAACAAAATTAGATAAAACTTGACAGTAACTGTAAAATAGAAAACTTCTAAGGGCTAATTTTATAACACAGTGTGAGCATTTCCTTAGTCTTTCCTCTCAAAAATGTATTTAAATTAATTGGTTGTTCATTGCAGACTGAAATGATAAAAAAAATCCAAAAATTAGGAATTTTGATAAATGTGAAACATGTGCTTCACTACTTAAGTCCTGTGCTTGTGGTTTGCAGATGATACCAGGGCGTCCAATAATAATAACAGAACTGCACAGAAATCAAAGAATGATTTATTTTAAACGGCTCCATGAAGACAAAAGCTGCCAAATCACTAGCAGATTCTGCTGCGAGGGTTTTACTGCTCCTTCTCCCTGGATACCAGCGCTTCAGTAATTTTCTTCAGCTCCCAAATTACAATAAATCCGTGCCGCGTCGTGGGGCAGGATTTGTAATTCCTCCTCTGGAGGTGCCTGCAGCCCCGCAGGAGGAAAACTCCGCTGCTGTTACCGCTTCACCCGGCCCTGCTCGCTGCGCAAAATCCGCATTTTCCTTCCCCACCGTGCATCGCCATCTAGTGGTCCCTCGTGTGCCGCGGCTGCAGGGGCTGACCGCGGGCATCGGCTGGGAATGACCGCGGGCATTGCTGGGAATGACCATTGGCATCGGCTGGGAATGACCACTGGCATTCCTGGGAATGACCACTGGCATCGGCTGGGAATGACCCTTGGCATTGCTGGGAATGACCATTGGCATTGCTGGGAATGACCACTGGCATCGGCTGGGAATGACCCCTGGCACTGGCTGGGAATGACCACTGGCATTGCGGGGAATGACCCTTGGCATTGCTGGGAATGACCCCTGGCACTGGCCGGGAATGACCCCTGGCACTGGCTGGGAATGGCCCCTGGCATTGCTGGGAATGACCACTGGCATTGCTGGGAATGACCACTGGCATCGGCTGGGAATGACCCCTGGCACTGGCTGGGAATNTGACCCCTGGCACTGGCAGGGAATGACCCCTGGCACTGGCCGGGAATGACCCCTGGCACTGGCCAAGAATGACCCCTGGCATTGCTGGGAATGACCACTGGCATTGCTGGGAATGACCATTGGCATTGCTGGGAATGACCCCTGGCATTGCTGGGAATGACCCCTGGCATCGGCCATTCCGGCCGGCGCTGGAGCAGCCGTGGCTCCATTGGTCACTCTCTCCGGAGAGGACTGGAGCCCTCGGCGAGGACCCGCGGGTGGCAGTGCCACATCCGTGGGATTTGCCGTTCCTTTCTGCCGTACTGGGAATATTCCCGGCGCAGAGAGAACCGGGCCAGGCGCGAGCGGAGCCGCCGGCCTCTCCTCGGGGCGCAGAACCCCGCTCAGCTCAGCCCCTGGCTTTGCACGTTGGCCTGACCTCCTGCCAAGGACTGGGACAGGTTATGAAGAATTGGATTATAATTCTTGGCCAAAATTCTACCTTTGGGGAGCTCAGATAGCGATAGGACAAGGGGGAAGAATTTTAAAATAAAGGAGGAGATATTTAGATGAGATATTGGGAAGGAATTCCTGTGAGGTGGGCAGGCCCTGGCACAGGGTGCCCAGAGCAGCTGTGGCTGCCCCTGGATCCCTGGCAGTGCCCAAGGCCAGGCTGGACAGGGCTTGGAGCAGCCTGGGACAGTGGGAGGTGTCCCTGCCATGGCAGGGTGGCACTGGGTGGGATTTAAGGTCCCTTCACCCCCAAACCACTCTGGGATTGTGTGACTCAGTTTCCATAGCTCGCAATAAGGAGAAGCAGCTGCAGCAGTGCTCTGGGGGTGGCTGCTCATGGAGATGGGCTGAGGGCAGTCTCACCTGCCCCTCACGTGGGAGTCTGGAAAGGCTTCTCAAATTCCTCCATCATTTCCTTCAACACAGGTCAGTAATTAAATCCTTCAGTCCTTTACTGAGTAATTCTACCAACCTATTTCCCACAAAGCTGCATTTGGGTATAGTTAATTTTTACACAGTTTGTGTGTGGGAAGAAAAAGCCACCAAATCCCAATTTTTCTTAAGATCAGTAAAAATAATTGCCACAGTGGTTGCTCAAAAATATTTCCAAAGCAGAAATAAATGAGCTGCACACAATTGTCTTACCTTTCAACTCTTACCAGAGCTGTTCTAAAAAACCCAAGCAAATATTTAAATATTGATTTTCTCATAACAAAATTACGGTGTTGAAGTTCTCTTTGTGCTGTGCTTTCCATCAGGATCCCGTGTGTCTCACCTGCCAGTGGGCTCTTGAGCAAACCCAGCCTTGCCAGTACAAGTAGCAAATATGGGGCAGTTTTAGAGTAGGACTTTGTAGTGATTTTTCATAGTGAGGTGTGTGTACATAGAAGTATCTCCAGGAAAATTATTGTGAGAAATTTTTTAAAAATATATTAAAATGTAATATTAACATTAGTGGGATATAAATGTAGAAGAAGCAAATAAATATTTAGTTCTCATTTTTGTTACTCAATACTAATTTTTAAGTGACTTTCTCTCCTTGACTTACGCTTTTTTTCATCGTTAGCTAGGAAAAAATCAAAGGAAAAAATACATTAAAAAGGATTTGAAGAACTCATTAATAAACTGTACCTGTCTGTACAGAATCACATCCTGGCAGTGAAAAGACAGAAGCTGTTTCAAAGAGAAATCATTAGAAACCACAGAAATTGACATCAAAACAAAACTCTGATCTGCTTCCTAGCTGTAAATCAGCACCTATTTGTACTAGCTGAGATTTTACTGTCTGGTTAACCAAAGAAAACCTTTGTAGTAACTGAATAAAGCCTTTATGATTCATGTCCTGTGGGTTTTGTATTGATAGAGTGAGTAAATATTGAGCATTTGATACTAGGAGAAGAAAAATCCAGCAGCTGGAGATCAGCCATGGAGAAGTCATTATCAAGGAAGGGATTCTCAAAATTCAGTATGTTTAAAGTGCAGGTATTTTACATTTGCTGCTGAACTGCTGGTGCTGAGGGTTTTGTATTTTAAAAATTTTTTTTGGAAGTGCTGTAAAGAACTAAGGAAGATTTCTGCTCACAGTGCAAAGGCAGAGATCGGAGCATTAAAGGGTTGAGCTGAGTTTTGGGTATGTAAGAACGTGTCATCTAAAAATGGCTTAATTATTTTTCCTGCAACTTTCTGATACACTTGAATCCGAATTTGGTGGAAAGCACCGCTGTGATCCCAGTGAAGTGAGTACCTGAGAGTGACAGCAGCTCACCTCCAGCTTTGGGGTGAGGCCGTGGTGGACGGGCTCTGGGTCTCTGCCCAGGTGATGGCGCGGAGCAAAGCTCGGAGCGCCGTCCTTGGAGCATCCCTGTGCCGTGCTCCCTCTCCCTGGTGCCCAGGGCACCCCTCCAGGCCCGGGGGGCAGCTGGCCGTGCTCGGGGGATGCTGTGGGGATCTGTTTGCACAGCGAGTGGGAGCCGGGCCGACCTCCTTGGAGGCTCCCGAGGTTTCCTCCCTTTGTCTGGGGCTCTTCCAGCGCCGCCGGCCGGGGCGGCCGCGGCTCCCGCAGAACAACCTCGATTGTGCCTTACACCTGCTTGCACTTAGGAAAAGAAACATTTGTCACTCTTATTTATGTAATTGCTTAAATTGCGTTTTAATTCTAGCAGCTTAAGTATGTTGGTGGAGAAAAATGTTTTCTGAATGGAAGTTTGATCAGATGCCCAGAGAGCCAGGGCAAGTCTTTCCATCGACTCAAGAGATTTTGTTTCAGGCATTTTATTTAAACAATACTCCTCTCAGCCATAACTGAGCAAAGTTACTTGCTTTTCATAAAAGAAACTGAACGAAAATATTTCAACCAGCAATATTTACTGTAACCTTTTAAGGAAAATTACTGAAAATTAAATCTTTCCATTTTGTAATTTTGATGCAGTTTAAAATATAAAGAAACCTGGACATAGTTATTTTAAAAAGCAATATATCTGCTTCAGTGTCACAAAACTGAATTTCTTCTTGCTAAAATGGAAATTGGATTAGATTCTGCTGGAGTAAACTCAACAATTGCTTAAGTTCTTTTGTGTTATTCTTCATTCCCATTAATAGGAATAACATGATACCTATACTCAGCAATTCCCATCACTGTGGGCTCTTAAATAAACATTAGGAAATATTAGTCTCAGAGTTACAGGCTCCATTTAGCACACTGCTCAGCTCTGCGTCTCAGATTTGCCAGCCAGACTGGCAGCCTGGATTTCTCTGACCACTCCTTGCACTAATGCTTGCAGGCTCTCCTGGCAGGGCTCCTTGCGGAGCTGAGCAGGTTCAGAATGTGTCGGGAGGCCTTATCACTCAAAGTAAACACTCAAAGCACATTTCCCCTTTGCTGAAAGATTTACATTAGTTCCCTGTTAGGCAGCGTATCAATTACAGAGCTGCACTTCCCACGTGCCACAGGTGTGAGCTTCCCCTTCTCCCTCAGCCCGGCCCAAGCCCCGAGATGATGTAAAGGGAAGATCTGGATACTTCATTGAACTGAAGCATTTTAAACTGTTTAGGTGAAATCCTGAAGGTGCTAAACCACAGCAGTGTCAGTCAGCATCCTGAGGTGCAGACTTTGATGCCCTCGGCTGTGGCAAACAGCACAAAACTCTGCAAACTTTTCCAAGCACGTCCTCGGGGCTGCCGTGTGCACGGCGCTCAGCTGGTCCCACAGAGCTGCTCTGCTCTGTCCGCCCTGACATACGTGATCCAGAGCTCACCTCAGTAATGATCAAGAGCTCACCTCAGTAATGATCCAGAGCTCACCTCAGTAATGATCCAGAGCTCACCTCAGTAAGGATCCAGAGCTCACCTCAGTAATGATCCAGAGCTCACCTCAGTAAGGATCCAGGCAATTTGTTCACTGATAAGCAAGGGCAGGTAGAAGTTTTGAAGAGTGAGTTTGGGCAGCATCCTGGCAGAGCAGCTCCAGGACCCAGCCCTGGGGAGGTGACCCCGGCCCTGGGGAGGTGACCCCGGCCCTGGGGAGGTGGCCCCAGCCCTGGGGAGGTGACCCGGCCCTGGGGAGGTGACCCCGGCCCTGGGGAGGTGAGCCCGG
>VZRQ01007132.1:130141-151273 GCA_013397975.1 Machaerirhynchus nigripectus
GGGATGTGACCCGGCCCTGGGGAGGTGAGCCGGCCCTGGGGAGGTGGCCCCGGCCCTGGGGAGGTGACCCGGCCCCGGGGAGGTGAGCCCGGCCCTGGGGAGGTGACCCGGCCCTGGGGAGGTGACCCGGCCCCGGGGAGGTGAGCCCGGCCCTGGGGAGGTGACCCCAGCCCTGGGGAGGTGACCCGGCCCGGACGCTCACAGCCCGGGCTGTGCCCACGCAGGGACCCCCGGGCCCCAGGGGCTGCCAGCCCGGCACGGACGCCCCGCTCCGGGAGGCAGCTCCGGCTCGCTGCACCCTGAGCTTCGCGTGCCTCCCTCAGGTACCGGGCAGAGCCACGGAGCCACGCACCAGCCTGCGCTGGAACAGACCTCAGAGCTCATCCCCTTCCACCCAAAAGCAGCTCCGGCCAGGCCGTGACTGTCCTGTCCCAAGTTCAGTTCCACAAGAAATGGCATTTTTTTGAGTTTAAATATATTCCAATTGCCAACAGAGCCCTTTGATTGTACAGCAAATTGAGTTTGTGCATGGTGTGTTTTTGGAGGTTCCTGCTGTTATGGCTTTTAGAATTCTCGTTCTCTGTGCTAAGCGAAACTCCGACATATTTTACACAGCTGCTGCTTCAAATTCCAGACATTCGACGTAATATTTTTGCTATGAAATTCCAGAATATCACTGCTAACTGTACTTTATCAAGGAAAGGCTCACTGAGCACTTCAAACCTAATAATTTTGATCTACCTTAATAAAAATTTCTGTCTAATCTGTCCAGCTCTTTGCCAAATGCTGTAGCCAGCTATACTGAGATTTATATAGATACATATGTGTGTGTATAAAATACTAATTTTTTATATATATATACACACACATACACTGTCCTACCTTAGAGTCTCCCATTTTCTGTGTCTTGAACAAGAATAGGTGATTCTCTTTGAAATTCTGCATGAAATGTGAATCTTGGTCCAGTGTATTCCAGTTGCCAAATAATGAGGTGACAGCGTAGAGCCTTCAGCAGCTCCATGTCCAGTGTCAACTAAATATTCATGGAATCAAGCCAAGTTTGGGCTGAATTCATTTTCCATGTCAATTGCTATCTGCTACTTGAAAATATTTCTTTTGTAATAATTCAAGATTTTGTAATTAGCATGTGAGTTAAGAAAACCACAGCATATTGGTTTTGGCTGCAAGAATGGTTGTGAAAATATTTATTTTCTATTTACTTTTTATTTAGCTCTTTGGACCTCAGAAACCTGGGCTTAGCAGTGAGCTATCTAATTACTTTGAAAAGGAGCAGGATTTAAATATATTTAGCCTTTCAACAAACACATTTTGAAGATAACCTCTTCATGTTGCCTTGATTTATAATCTTCCTGAGGTTTTATGGTTGGTGAGAACAACATTTGGCTTGGACACGCAGAAACTGGAAGTGCTTTTTCCAGTGGAGGTATTTTCTACCAAAATTCCGTTTAATCATGACAGGCTGCTTTATGGAAGGATGTGCTTTTTTCATTCTGGATTTTGGTAAAACCCAGTGCTGAACCGTTGTTTCTTGTGTTTGTGTTATTTTTGCTGGGACTAATACCTGCCATTGTTTCCTGTGACTCTCTGAACTTGCCTTTTGCTTCGCTGTTTCTTTTCTTCCACAGCAACAGTGACCTTTAAGCTGCAGCTGACAGGGCAGATATTTTACTAGAATAACATAATTAGTGTTTGAACCTTATGTGAGTACTTCTGTCAGGTGTCACACGGTTAAAATTCCATTTGCAAAAGGCACATTACACGGTATCAGTGATCCCCCTACTGTAAACACGGTTCCTGGGGGCAGCCGGAGATCCCTGAGCTCTGCCAGCAATGCTTAGAAAGAAATGTCAGCACGTGAAGGGAATATCTGAATTTTCAGCTCCCTGGATGTGTGGCAGAAATGTCCCTTCTGAAAGTCCATTTCATTCCATGTAAAACCATCGAGTGCGCTGGGATAGCCAGAAACTCTCCCAAGAGTGTGTCCATTCCCTGTGCTTCTGTGAGGGACGGCCTTAGGCTGAAGGAGGGTAGATTTAGATGGGATATTGGGCAGGAATTGTTCCCTGTGAGGGTGGGCAGGCCCTGGCACAGGGTGCCCAGAGCAGCTGTGGCTGCCCCTGGATCCCTGGCAGTGCCCAAGGCCAGGCTGGACAGGGCTTGGAGCAGCCTGGGACAGTGGGAGGTGTCCCTGCCCGTGGCAGGGGTGGCACTGGATGGGCTTTAAGGTCCCTCCCAACCCAAACCAGTCTGGGATTCTGTGATAAGGAAAACGTGATTTGATATTTTATTTATGGTGCTGTACATACACACACATGGCTACAGGCCTTTGCATGCTTGCTTAAAGGATCAGCCTGCAGGAAGCAGATTTCAGGAACCTCACTGCTCAGTGAGAATGCATCTTGACAGAGATTCTTCCCTGTGCTGAGGTGCTGAGCCACTCTCCCACTCCCAGCTCTGCCATCTTATCCCCACTGTAGCTCTGTGCAGCCTGTGCTTGTAGCAAAATCCACATCTAAGCAACGGCTTAGATGTGCTCGTCCTTTTTCTGAGTCTGAAAACTCTTCCCATTAGCAGCAAAACAAAGAACAATGCTGATACTTTCTTCACAGTGAGGGCCAGGAGAGACTTTAAAATGTAAATTTAGATTAAACCATCAAAATTTTATAACTTGCTTATGTCTTCTGTCATAGCATAAAGGTCAAATACATCTGTGCTTTAATGGCTGTGAATGTGGCTCCTTGGAACCAGTGATATATTTGGGACAGTGACCACATAAATGAAAAATCGTGGCTATGCAAGTTTTTCCTTTAATTCCTCACACAAAGTTTTCCTCAATTCCTTTACAGCACATGTCAGCCAATAACAGTAATGTAATACATTAAAGTAAAAGAATCTGGTCAGTACTTCAGGCTGGAGCTGGCCTGTGTTAGATCTCACAGAATTTGGGGAAGCTTGTGTTGCTATTACTGATTTTGCCTGTGATAAGCCAAATTTTGCTTGTCTTAATTAGGTAATCATCCTGCAGATTGCAGTTAGGCAGCTCCCCCGATGGAGTGTGGCCAGGTTTTGGCACAAGAAGGACTTTTCTAGTTATCAAAAGCAACAGGCTGAATGTGACACAGCACTGGATGCCAGTTCAGAGAGGGGAGGAAGGGTTGGATGCAATCGTGCTTGGGCGTCTCAGCAATGCTATTAATAAGTGTTTGAAGATGTGAAAGTGGCAACTTGGAAAGCAGGCCACCACAGACTCAAATATAGATGTGGATTTAATACAGCTCATTTATTACTGGTGATTGCTTGGAGGCACCACGGACAAAATCCTTAATGTAAGAGGAAAAAGTGTCGGCTGTCACGTTCGGTTCCAGCTTTAATTTCAATTGCCTGAGCAGGGGCAGCTGCGAGTTGCTATCAGGCATATGAAGTTTTTAGTGCTAAAAAGGCAGCTGGGCTGGAAATAGCCCAGAAGTACATATCCATTTGTCTGGTTAACTTCAGCACTTAGACTATCAATCAGGTCAGCCTAAAGAGAAATGAATGACATCAGTCAAAACAATCGGATATCTCTGTGCAGTGATTAGCTCCGTGTAGCACAAAAACTTAAATAATTTGTTCTTTGAAAATGTGATGATTGATTGGCTTCCATTAGGCTTGGATTTTAAAACATTCCATGAACTCTCAGATAAAATGGCACTAAAATGTTATTGCAATAACCAAATAAATCATATTAGACTATAGTGTATATAAGTACTTTAAAACATTATAGATACTAGAATTCTGTGTATAATAAAAAGGTGAAGAATGTAATCCATGAACTTTTTTTTTTCTCATCTCACACCAGCATTATCCATGGCTGCTTTCAGGGATAATGTTCCTAAGGAGATGAATTTTAAGTTTTGCTTTAATACATTATATACACATATGTATAAGTTGTGCAGTTTGGATGTGTTTGGTCAAAGGGAGGTGTTCTAAACTCAGAACTTATCTGAGCTTTTGATCCTGGTGCTGGCTGTTCAGCTGGAGCTCAGCCTGGCAGTCACTGTGCAGCTGGGACATGGGCTGTCACCATTTAAAAGCGGTGCCTTTCCCAGTGCCAGTTTCGGGGCCCGGTTCGTTGTCCTGTTGTTCTGACTGGAGAACCCCCGACACAAAACAGTGTTCAGCCTTGAGTCTCGTGTAGAGGAATGAAACAAAGCCTTGCTCTGATATGTTAGGCTGGCAGTGTGGTTAGCACTTGAAATTTATGATCATTTCCCTAATATTTCACTTTTGCCTAACGATCCAGACTCTGCAGGCAAATAGTTCTGTGAATCATCTCTTACTTCAAAACAAACTGTGGGCCCAATGCATGCGAGATCGCCTAAATATTGGAAGCCTTATGGATCATAAATCAGAAGGCAAGGAAAATAATGCCATCAAAAATGTTTTGCTTCATTATTTTAGGATTTAGTCATGGGCTTGAAGCAGTGGTGTTGAGCTTAAGTAATTGGTGCCATTGTAAATCAAAGGCAGCAGCACACCCGCAGCCCACACGGGACTGCCTTTGAAGTCCCTGGGCAGCACGTGGCTTTTCTACTGGGGACCGACACTGCTCTGTCATTTATTTTCTAATGAGAGCAAATGGAGTGTATTGACAAGATCCAGACACCCCCCAGAAGGTTTTTGGAGGTTTTACACGTGTGATGCCACCAACTGTTGTCTAAAATCGATTACCTGGTTCCAGGGCGTTGCTTCATGGGAGCGCTGACGCCAAGTTGTCGCCTTGCTGCAGTGAGTGACAGATGGCAGAGCAAGTGTCACACCTGGGACTTGCCTCTCCCTCCAGAGCCAGTGCAAGCCACAGGCACGGCACCACGGCACCACGGCACCTCCAGCCCATCCATAGTCATTAATAAATCCGTTATTAATTAATAAACAGGACAATGCAGTTTCTGCATTGTAAGTCTTGAGATGGGAAGGCTGAAGGGAATCCTGGCAGTGCGTGCAGATACCTGCAGGGACAATGAGCAAAGAGGAGGGAGCCAGAGCTTTCAGTGACAGGGTAGGAGGCAGAGGTGGAAGTGCTGGGGATTGACAGAGGGGGTGGTCAGACATGGGAACAGCTTGCCCCGAGGGGTTGTGGAGGCCCAGTCTTGGAGGAAATCAAAACCTGGACACATCCCGAGCAATCTGCCCAAGGATTTGGGCTGGATGATCCCCAGAGGTGACAGGCAGCCTCAGCAGTTAGACCTTCAGCAATGAGACCTTCAGCAAGAGGTGGCCAATTACAGAGAACAGTGGCTACACACACCTCCTGATTCAGACACGTTTAGCGAGGGCATCATCAAAAGTGAAGATTTCATTCTCTGTATCATACAGCCATGTTCAATATTTATCATCAACTGATGCCTACAAACTGTGTTTCTAATTTAAGCTGCCTGTTAGGCTTGGCTTGTCAGCTGGGCATCAGGGTTAGAACTCATCCTTAACCCCCAGAGCGAGCACAAAGGCTGTGCTGTGGGATTCTGCTGCAGTGGGGTGTTACTCCTGCATGGCCTCCATGTTTAGAGCATTGAATTCTGAATTCACATTGTTTATGGAAAGGGGCAGATGGGTCCTGCACTGCTGGGTGATGCACTGCTAGGTCCTGTTTTAGAGCACCCGTTTGTGGTCCAGCTCATGAGCCTGTAGTTCTGGCCAGAGAATCTCTGACCTATGGCAGTGTTTAGCCTTGAACCTCGTGTAGAGGAATAAAACAAAACAAATCTCCGTGTTCTGAAGGTCTGAGGTTTTTTGAGTCCTCGGGAAACAATGTGTGTGGAAAAATGTTTAAATTCCTGGGAGCTGGTGAGATCAAAGCTAGAGCTGTGCTGTGTTGAATTTCCTGATGATATTTGCAGATAGTATCTATTGCTGCTGGCTTGTTTTTTTATTTCTTTCATGGTAGATTATTTGGAATTGGGTGCTTTGAAGGGAAACAAGGAATTTGCTGTGTATTTATGCAGTGCCCCGCTCAGTGGGGCTGCTGTGGCACCAGCAGGGCCCCAGCACACGGGCTGCAGATGGATCTCACTGCCTGCACCCTGGGCACGAGGTGGCCTTGGGCTCCTGCCTGGAATGAGGGGGGGATGGCTTCTCATGCTTTGATAATTGAGCTCTCCCACCTTGCACAACGAATTCTCAACTCCTTCTGTTTGTGGCAGACTTCCACCCTGCATATCTTGCTTCTGTCACAGTCAGGAATGCAGCCAAAAGCAGGGCTCTTTCCTAAAAGCACCAACAAATACCACTTAAAAAGTGGAGAATTTGTGAAATATATATATGTGAAACCAATATGTGAACCTTGGCTGCAATTACACCCCGTTGGTCTGGAATACATGTCCCAGAAAAGCACCAAAACCTAGAACAGTGTTTTAAAATGCAGATTAAATCATTGGTTGCAAGTGTCTCTTGCGACATCTTTGCAGTGCGGTGCATTTCCAGTGGATGAGGCATCCTCTTGGGCTGGTCACAAAAATGTCATTGCTTGTCCTGAAGAGATGTTGGTTATGCATCTGTTGGGCAAGAAATAAATATCATCTGAGGTATGTCACTAAATGATAAAGTAAGTCAGGACTTGCTTTTTTTTTTCCTGCATGGAAAGTATTTGTAGCTGCAAAAGCTACTCCTTTGCTACAGAGAAGCTGATGTTCAGGTTCTACCAGCAGCTCCCCTGCTACCTCCAGCATCACTCCACATCGCTGTCCTTTGCCAAAAGGCTGAAGTTCAGGGAAGGTTATATTTGGATTTTCACTATTATCTTCCATTTTCTCATGCTTCATCTTTCTTCAAACATACAACTCCTTTGGGATCAAAACTCTCATGTTTGTTCATGATGTAGAAAGCTTCCGGGAGAGGTTGAAGGAGTAGGGCTGCTTGTTTTCTTCTTTATCATTGCCCTTTACTTCTGCTAAAAGCTCTTTCTCTTTTAAATTGGTTTATATAATGTATGCCTTTTTTTACTGGCCTTTGAAACATCTTTAAATATCCTCCTCTTGTGATTAGGCATATATTCAGTCCATTAAAAACTCCAAACAAACAAATTTGATTTTATTTAATTGTGTTGAGCCTTTTTTTACTTTTATTTCTTTTATACTGACATTATATTCCACCATTCGTTTCTATGCAAAATTTGTGACTGAAAAGACTGAAAATTTCCTCTGGCCCCCTTCTGGCCATGCTTTTAATGTTCATTTTCCACAACATGTTGGGGAAAGTCAGTTGTACTGAGTGATGTACGGTAGATTGGACAGACATATGACTATAAATATTTCTTATTAACCAATCTTTTTATTTCTAAATCTATACCAGTGCAGGAAAATCAGGGCTCTTTTAGAGAATAGATGAGGAGAAGTGATACCAGTGATTACACACTTCCTAAAAACTATCACCCTGCTGTGGCTTTGTTTAGGTTACAGAAAGGTTCAGTGCAGGATCCAGTTCATATTTTGGTTGGATGGACCAAGGCTGTCTTTACAAATCACATAATACATAAAATAGCTGCAAATTCTGTTGAAATACCTTTTAGGATTGAAAAAGAAAAGCACTGGCCAAGCTGCTGGGGAGACAGAAAGCAGGGAAACAAGACAGACTCGGGGAAGCCCTCCTGCAGGCCTGCACGTAGGAAAATTCACCTGTAATATCCACTGGTGCTGATCTGTTCATCATCAGCCCTGGAATTACCTCTTTGGAAGCTTTTCTTCCACTAAAGGCAGGTTCTTTCCTGCTGGGGAGGAGAGATCCAGTTTTAATGCTGAGCAGCTTGTCAGCATCCCTCATCACAGCCTCGGGAGGGGTTCTTGGGATGGCAGCAGCACACAGGGCAGTGCCAGGCAGGGACACAGGGCAGTGCCAGGAAGGGACACAGGGCAGTGCCAGGCAGGGACATGGGGCAGTGCCAGGCAGGGACACAGGGCAGCACCAGGCAGGGACACAGGGCAGTGCCAGGCAGGGACACGGGGCAGTGCCAGGGAGAGACACAGGGCAGTGCCGGGCAGGGACACAGGGCAGCACCAGGCAGGGACACAGGGCAGTGCCAGGCAGGGACACAGGGCAGTGCCAGGCAGGGACATGGGGCAGTGCCAGGCAGGGACACAGGGCAGCACCAGGCAGGGACACACGGCAGTGCCACGCAGGGACACAGGGCAGTGCCAGGCAGGGACACAGGGCAGTGCCAGGGAGAGACACAGGGCAGTGCCAGGGAGAGACACAGGGCAGCACCAGGCAGAGACACAGGGCAGTGCCAGGCAGCACCAGGCAGGGACACAGGGCAGTGCCAGGCAGGGACACGGGGCAGTGCCAGGCAGGGACACAGGGCAGTGCCACGCAGGGACACGGGACAGTGCCAGGCAGGGACACAGGGCAGTGCCACGCAGGGACACGGGACAGTGCCAGGCAGGGACACGGGGCAGCGCCAGGCAGGGACACAGGGCAGTGCCAGGCAGGGACACAGAGCAGTGCCAGGCAGGGACACAGGGCAGTGCCGGGCAGGGACAGAGGGCAGTGCCGGGCAGGGACACAGGGCACATGGTAACGTGCAGGGCAGTATCACCTGAAGGTAAGAGCCCCCTGTCAAAAGCATTCATCACGGAACAACATTGCCTTTTGGTACTTCGTGGTTGTGCTCGCAGGATTTGTGTTGGTTTGCAGGGATCTGTGAATATTCTGCACTCCTGTGTGCCGCTGGGGGCCGTGTCCTAGAGCTGCCCAGCCCCTCTGCCTGGAGTTGGCCAAACCTGTTCCTAACAGATTAGCAGCAAGAGCTTTCGAGCGGTGATTATCAGTTCCAATTGTCTGCCAAGTGGCATTAGGTCTGGCGTTTCCACCGCCCGGTCATTAGGCACATGTCAGGCCCCGAGGAGCTGGTAATTCCTGCAATTATTGTTTCCTTTACTTAAACGGGCAGCCCAAATTACTCGGTTAAATATAACCACTGGTTGTTCCCACACACTCTTGGGGTCTGGCTGCAGAACGGCGTTAATCCTACGAGAGCACACGGGCAGTGAGGGAACAGAGGGCTGGGATTGCTGCTGGGAGCTCAGACCTCGAACCCGCACATCCTCCTGAAGGCACTTTGGGAAAATCTCAGAGAGCGAGCAAAGGAATGGTGTGGAATGTTAAGGACAGATAAATGTCAGTTTAAACCTGCTGCTTAAAATTATGTGCATGCTCAGGGATGTAGAAATATGATTGAATAATTACACACAGCCAAATTAAACCCTTTATTTTCTGCCTGTTAATACTAAGAGCTCAACTTCTTGTTTGAAAAAAATGCAGAAGGATTCACTAATATGCTCAATAGGGAATAATAAAAGCTGAGGAAAAGTAGCACAGGATGCTGCTGAACAGGGAAGAGATGAAAACTAAGAATTCCTTGGTCAGCTCTTGAGGTTTTGGCCCAAAGTCCATTTGCTTCTTACAGAAGGGATCCCTACTGACTCTTTCAGTAGCCTGGATTTTATTTCAGGTTCCTAAATCTTACATTTCTGATAGTAAAAGAGGCCTGCAACTACAGAGGCATTCATTTGCACTGCCCCAGTTCCTCTGTGCTGCTGCACAGGCAGTGAGGATAGAATGAATATTCGTATTTGCAGGTGATCATTCACCTCACAGACTGATCACTGTTAAATACCTTCCAAACCAAGCTTCCACCTTGTTCCACATCTCCAAGCACGGCACAATAGACAATAGACAACACAATAGACAATTGCATGGATCTTGGAGCCGAGTGTGTGTGAGATGCAAAGGCGCAGAGGCTCCCAAAGAAACTTGGAAATTGCTTCTCCTTTACAGTGGTGCCCTTCTTTTCACAAGCTAGGGCTGGGGAGGAAGGTGGTACCACTGCACCCTTGCTGCTTGTTGGTTTAAGCCCAGCTGTAACGTTCCTTAAATGTTGGTTTCTGGATTTGATTGAATGTGCCTTTATTGAGAGAAGCAATGCTCTTACATGAATGTCACACAGTTGTTCTATTTATTTCCAAGGGAAAACAAACCTATTCAAGTCACTTAGAGAAATGTGTAAAAGCTACAGTGAATTTAATTTAATCTGAGTGTGTGTTTAATCACCTTTAAGGCACTTAAGGGATTTTGTTGATTTATGTATTTATTAACTAGGGTACTTTCAGATCCTAATTCATGAATATACAGCCCCTTCAAATTAAGAGTAGCATTTTGGGCCTATTCTCATGGTTTTCAGCCAAATCTGGTAATTTCTGGAATAGGCCATACAGCCTGTATGAACTGCTGGGGGCCCCATACCCTGCAGGGTTAGAAAACCCAGCCCTGTCCAGCCTGGCCTTGGACACTTCCAGGGACACAGGGGCAGCCACAGCTGCTCTGGGCACCCTGTGCCTTTCCTGGCACCCTCCCCTGGTGCTCTGCAACCACCAGCAGTGCCAAGGCAGGAAAGAGGCTGCTGGGCTCCAGCTTTACCGAGACCTCCCTGAAGGGTTCCTTCTCTGCCTGAGCTGGATGGAGCAGAGCTGCTCCCACTGGAACGGAGAATTTCTTCCAGGGAACTCTGCAGGAACTGAGAAAACCATCCTTGTGCAGAGGAGGGTTGAATTGCAGTCCCTTGGTTTGGTCTGACACCCTCTGCAGAGCCAAGCCCTTGTCTCAAGTGGTCACAGGAGATATTACTGCTGGTGACAGGGGGCTCCTGGCCCAGGAGTGCCTCCACGGGAGTGAACCAAGCTCTGCCAGGGGACGGACTGGGAACCACTCCCTTCCCTCCCAGCACATGCCCCAGCTGCTCCCTGAGAGCCCTGCCACCTCTCTGTGTCTGGGGGATGGAGGCTGACAAAGCTGCTGTGTCAGGGAGAGCCCCAGCCCTGACGAAGGCCAGGCCCAGCGCCCGCTCAGGCTCTCCTGCACGTAAACACTTGCTGTGCCGGGATACAGGAGGAGGGCAGCAGCTAAAATTACCAAATCAGAGGGGCTGTGGGACTCTGCTATTTATCATCTCCTAATTAACTGTTAATTTGCTGGTCTTCAGGTTAAAGCACAGCCCTAATTCATCACAGGCTGGCATGGCAGTGTCCAGGGAAGGTGCTCTGCACAGCACTGCAGCTCTCTTCTCATTAGCAACTGAAGAGAATGATCTTCCTACTCAAACCATTCTGTTATTCTAGGATTTCTGGTTGTACCAGGAATTAGGTCCTAAAGCAGTCCCTAAAAACCACCATGGAATATTTGGTCCTAGCAGAGTAATGGTGACATTTTTTAATCCTTTGCACATGCACAGAGAATGTAGAACCAGCTTCTGCATACCTGTGATCTATCACATCGTCCTTAATACAGCATCCCAAATGATGGGTGCTTCCCCCAGAGGGTGCTGGGCCCTGCCCAGGCTCCCCAGGGAATGGGCACGGCCCCGAGGCTGCCAGAGCTCCAGGAGCGTTTGGGCAGCGCTGCCAGGGATGCCCAGGGTGGGATTTTGGGGTGTCTCTGCAGGGCCAGGGGCTGGGCTGGGTTGTCCTTGTTGGTCCCTTCCAGCTCAGGTGATTCGTACGCCTCTCTAATCTCCCAGCTGAAATTCTCCCTCCAACACATTATCTATTTAAAACCCCCAGCCTAGCTCCCCCAAAGGCTGCCCTTCCTCTGCAGAGGTTGCTCCTGTGACCTAACCCCGTCCCGCAGGGCTCCCCGTGCCAGCAGCTGCCCAGGAAGTGCCAAGGGCAGTGATCAGCTCCGCTGGGGCGAGGGGTTCGGGACTTGCAGGACTGGGTTCACAGCCCCCAGCCCCCGGGGATTAACCATGGAAACCTTCCCCCGGATTTACCGGGTGCAGAAAGGCACAGGCATGCCTGACTGCGGGGGTGGGAGAGCTGGTGGCAGGAAGCAGCGTTTGTGCTGTATCCGAAACACTCGCAGCACTCCGCAAGCAGCTTTCAGTGGCAATCCACGTTTGGGTTTTGTTGTGGGGCTGTGTGCTCCCTTCCACCTCAGTGCTGTCATCTGTGCTGCCAGCCCCACAAAGCTGCCAGCACACACGCCACTGAAATTATCATCTTCATTCTTGTTATCAAAATATTTTACAAAGAGCAGCAGCAGAAGGGAAATATTTTGCCCAGAGGAGCTGAGATGAGGCAGGTTTTTAACAGAGAGGCCTCATAGAGAGCTCGTGACTTTTACACACTTTGTGACACTTCATATCCCCTTGTTATAACACCTAGTTAAGGTTTTCCCTTTATGGTCTTTCAGGCATAGAGCACCTTATTAATGTCAGGCCTCCGGCTCTCCCGGCCAGGCTTGGCTGCTGCTGCTCCAGCCAGCCCTGCCTGCCAGGGATAATGATTTTGGGGGCGCCTGGAATTAAAGTTAAGGGGCAGCTCACGGTAGCTGAGAGTGGGGTTTGTGCTCTGATAACAGAAAGTTATTTAAGTTAAGTTAAGTTAAGTTAAGTTTATTGTTCACACTGAAATTTGGCAGGATGCTCAGGTGTTTACGGCAGCCCTGGGAGCCAGGACGTTGCTGGGCAGAAGGGACCTTACAGATAACGCTTGGAAATCGCCTCCTGCACAACAGGAGCTTTTCACTGGGTCGCAATAAACTCATCTGCATTGAGAGGTGACCTGCAAACCCCACACCTCCCTTTTCTCCCTGCTGGGTCTGCGATTTGGGGGAAACGACTCCAAATAGTGCAGCTCGTGCCTGAATTTGCAGTGATTGAGCCCAAATACAAATGCCTGCATCAAAAGGGCTGTTCCTTCTGGATCAAGAGAGACAGAGGCAAAGTTACTGCAGAGCATCCCAAAATTGTTTGGGTTAGAAGGGACCTTACAGATCATCTCATCCCACCCCCTGCCATGGCCAGAGACACCTCCCGCTGCCCCAGGCCTCTCCCAGCCCCATCCAGCCTGGCCTTGGGCACTGCCAGGGATCTGGGGCAGCCCCAGCTGCTCTGGGCACCTCTGTCTGTGCCTCAGTGGAACAGACAGAACAGAACCTGGGGCTAATTCAGAAGGAAGGAGAGTCAGGGTGCTGTTGCACAAATGCAAATGAACAAATAGGGGATGATTCTGTGATTTACAGAATTGCTTGGAATTACCCACCTCATCTCCTTGTTAGAGTTCTTGCCTTGGAAGGATGGATGGATTGCACAGAAGGAGCCCAGAGGTGCTGAGGGTTCACAGCCTCGTGTATGCAGCCTGCTGTGGATTGTGTTGGGCTGGTTATCGTGGTAAAAACATTTTCATTGCATTTATGCAATTCTTTAGACTGGGAATTAGACCAATTTTGTTTAATTACTGGTTTTTGTGTCACGTTGTTTTTCACAGTGACTAGTAGGTTACATTCGCATTGCAACCCAAAGTTCAAAATCAATTTCACATCACAACTGCATGCAGGAACCCCAGGCAGGTTTGGAGACTTTAAAACAGAGTTGTGATGCCTCAGTATTTTGTGCAGCACTCTGGAGCTCCCAGACTGTGCTGCAGATGTGTTCTGAGCTTGCTGAAAAATGAGGTGGCAGCACCAGAGCACCGAGCCCTCGTCACCACATCGTGCACGCGAGCTCAGGGGTAACAGATGCACAAGGGTGGTGGGACCAGGAGTGACAGAGAAGAATTCCATGCTCTGGGGTGGTTTTCCCTGTGGAGGTGTCAGTGAGCTCCGCCACGAGTTGCTGAACAAGCAGCAGTGCCAAGAGATGGCCTGAGTTAGCCAGAAAAGCTGGGAGGGCAGTGTTGGCTTGGTTCTGTGACAGCACGAGGCCCTTCCAGTCAAGCCCTGTTAGAGTTCTGTCCTCAGCTCCCTGAAGGGGAGCTCAGAGTGGCCCAGCTGCCCCACTTCCCACACAGGGAATTCGCACCTTCCACACAAAACTCGTATTGGGGAAAGTCTGTGGGTGTTCTGTGCTCTCCTGGAAACCATGAATGGCTTTGCACCTTCCCAGGAAGGCAACTGGTGCCCTTGTGGGATCACAGTCCTGCAGCACGCTGCCAGTGAGCTGTGAAGGTGAAGAGCTGTCCCCTGAGCCTGCACAGGCCTCTCCCCCAGTGCTGGGTGCTGTCGTGTTTTACTGCTATATTCAGGGATGCTCAGCATTTTGGAACCAAAATAGATAGATACATGCTCATCCAAAAGGCATTTCCCCCTCTTACCTCCCACCCTTCTCTCTTGCTGGTAAAATGTATGTGCACTACAGTTTCTTGATGCCAGAAGACTGTAACTGCATTAAATAAAAGCCCACATGTAAAGACTGCCTTTTTCTATGCTGCATTCTAAAACACTCATTATTCAAGCTTAAAAAATACTAAAATATGCATTCATTTCTTCTAAATAAGCACCTTTCCTGTGATCTTTCCAGGTATTTGGGCATTTAGAGGCCGGATTCCAGCCAGCACGAGGCAGCAGAGAATTTTCTGGCAAACAAGAACAAGTTTTGGGCAGTTTCCTTGGCGTCAGTCACTCACAGGAGGCAGGTGACAGAAGCAGCCGTGGGGAGGGGGATGGACCCCTGGCACTGCTTCCCCTCCCTCGCTGGCCCCGGTGAGAGCCACCCTTGCCATTGCTGTTGCAGAACCTCGGGGGGAGCCACGAGGTTTCCTTGGGCAGGTCAGTGCCGAGCAGGGCCCTGGGCAGCGTTTCCCCAGGGAGCCCTGGCCTGGGGGCATTTCTCCCGACTGCACAGCAGAAACACCAGCAGCATTAGAGAGGTGGGGGCAGACAAATCTGATTTATTTGGCCTTTTTTTCCTTCCTCCAGAGCTGGTGTGTGAAGGGCCAGATCAATTCATATCTGAGCTTTGCTATGCCCACTTGCTGGTGTTCCAGGTGAATTAGGATTTGTGTCTGCTCTTCAGTTTAAAGTGGACACACATCTGTTGGCAGTCACAAGTACATCAGTTATTGCTCATTAATTACCTGGCTTTGTGGATGGGATGCTATCTCAGAGCCATTAATTATGCTTTCCAAATAATCTTTAGTTAAGATTTAGGATGACAACTGCTCTTTAGCAGTGGGATATATGGAAAGAAAGATTAAAAAAAAGATGTGTTTAAATTGCTGTAAACCCCCACATTATTCCACCATGAAGTAAAACAATCTACATACTTTGTGTTCTTATGCACCAGGGCCCTCTTTTCCCAGCCTACTTTTCATGAGCGTGTGAGACAGAAAGTGAGTTGCCAGGAGGGTATGAAAGGCAGCTATGGCCCAATAAGCCTCTAATTCATTTTGCTGACAGCTCCCATCCCTGTAATGGATGCAGCCACTTACTGCAGCTGCTGACAGCAACCGTCAGGGACGTGTGGGGCGATGAGACTTCTGTGTCTTCTCAAGGCCTGGGAGATAAGTTCATCATTCCCCATCCCCTCCCAGATGACGTATATGCATCGTATTTCCTTGAAATAAATACTTCCACGAAGGCCAAAGATGTTAATGAATTGCTAGTTAATTACCAGTTAGTTATAAGGGAAATGCTGTGTTTCATTTCCGTGCAGGAGTACCTCAGCTATGTGTGTGTCTCCTGGGGTAAGCACTCGCTCCTGAAAAAGCAGATGCAAAAAGGAGTTTCTCCTACCCTGTGCTCGCCTCGTGGCTGTGATTTATGTCAGAGGATGCGAAATCCAAACCTCAAACAGAAGAGCCCAGTGCGCTGTCTCTGTTGCCCCTGTTTCGATGACTGGAGCTGGAGCCTGGCCCAAGGGACTCTGCAGGCAGGGTTCAGCCTGGCGCGGGGCTGAGGCTCCCCGGCACGTCCCGGGGCTGCTCTCGTCCCTGCACCAGCACCAGGGAGGTCAGAGCAGCTTCGCCGCTCTTTCCCTGCCCCTCGGCGGCTCGGTGCCTGACCACCCCGAGGCACCTCGGGCACTCACGCCCAGCCCTGGCCAGGGTGCCAGGGAGCCGCGCTCCCGCAGCCCGGCCGGGCACTCACCCCGGTGCTGCTGGTGTCACTGCAGCTCACCCCGGTGCTGCTGCGGTCACGGCAGCTCACCCCGGTGCTGCTGCGGTCACGGCAGCTCACCCCGGTGCTGCTGCGGTCACGGCAGCTCACCCCGGTGCTGCTGCGGTCACGGCAGCTCACCCCGGTGCTGCTGCGGTCACGGCAGCTCACCCCGGTGCTGCTGCGGTCACGGCAGCTCACCCCGGTGCTGCTGCGGTCACGGCAGCTCACCCCGGTGCTGCTGCGGTCACGGCAGCTCACCCCGGTGCTGCTGCGGTCACGGCAGCTCACCCCGGTGCTGCTGCGGTCACGGCAGCTCACCCCGGTGCTGCTGCGGTCACGGCAGCTCACCCCGGTGCTGCTGCGGTCACGGCAGCTCACCCCGGTGCTGCTGCGGTCACGGCAGCTCACCCCGGTGCTGCTGCGGTCACGGCAGCTCACCCCGGTGCTGCTGCGGTCACGGCAGCTCACCCCGGTGCTGCTGCGGTCACGGCAGCTCACCCCGGTGCTGCTGCGGTCACGGCAGCTCACCCCGGTGCTGCTGCGGTCACGGCAGCTCACCCCGGTGCTGCTGGTGTCACTGCAGCTCACCCTGGGCCGGAGCCCACGCGCTGGACTCTGCCCCATGGCAGAGACCAGGGAAGGACCTTGTTCCCTCGGCAGGGCCACCAGAGTCCCCACAGCTGTTTGCAGTCCCCTGGTCAAGCAGCACCGCTCCCTCCCTGCCCCTGGGGCACCTTCTGCCCGTGGAAAATAAAGCACTTTGTGTGAGACTTCCCTGTGAGAGAAATGAGATAATAAAATTGGATCAATAACTTGATTAAAAGCAAGCTCTGTCACTTCAATGAACAATATATGAAAGACCCTTTAAAAGTGAAAGGAATTTTGTGCTAGGAAGACTATCTATGCAACCTAGCCATGGTGTCCTCAAATTTGCCTGGTTATTTTGACCGAGACTTTGTTTTCTCCCTCCATCTCTAGATCTTCTTTAGAGTGACATTTAAATACATCACAGTGATTGAAGAGCTACTTCATCACCACATTATCCCTTCCCTTTGACCAGAGCTGGAGCCTTCTCTGCTAATTCATTCGTCTGCTGCAGGAGAGGAAGAGTCCCCTTAAGCTTCCTTATCTTTCCTTTCAAGTTGTCCTGGGACTAACCTGGACTTCCCAAGGGCCCTCTCTGTAAATATGTGATCTATCTGCCTCTGTGATGTCCGTGGCCTGTGGATTGCTCAGCACTGCAATTAGCAGACTCAATTAACAGTGGCTTGAAGATGTTCAACATCCCCACAGGATTGATCACCGAGATTGGGAACAGAAAGGTGGCTTGTCCTCAATCACCAAATGCCTGTTTCCTTTGACTGAAGATAAATCCAGGCATTTTCAGCTGTGTTTTGAACAGCAAGTACTTCAGCCTTGGAGAGGCTGTTGGTTAAGACATGAGGTATGTCCACAGCCTAGGCTAGATTGATCTGTTTCCCCGTTCCTTTTCATGACTGATTTCTTTCTGTGCCAAGATTAGAAGACTTTGATTTCTTCACCAAATTCTATTCTGTATTGCAGGCTGTTAAGAGAATCAGTATGATACGATCACTACTGATTACCCTGGAATTTGGACCAACAAGTGAGAGCACAGGAACCAGAATGTCCTAAACCCAGGCCCTGACTCTCAGGAACCAAGGAGCAAACTCTGGCCTGCTGGGAGCAGGGCAGCACACCACGTGCATTTGCCAGTTCTCATCAGCAAGCACAGAAAACAAAATAATGGTAGCAGAGTTTTATTCAGTACCTCCCTGAGCAGAGACCTGTTTTTCAGGCAGCCTGGTACAACTGATGCTGCTGCTGCCCATTTCATGCACCTTTCAAAGCAGTTGGATACCCTGGGCCAAATTTGCACTTTGGTTTTGCTTTGTGGAGGTGCTCCAAGGGCCAGTGGTGAGGGGAGGAGAAGCAACAGCTCAGGAGCTTTGGTCAGTGCTTGGGAGCCTTTCTGTGGTGGGTTTATGTGAAAGAAAGGCTGAGGAAGCTGCAGCATGGTGATTTGGGGTCCAGAACCAGGGTTTAGTGCCATTCACTTTTGCTGGGTGCCCAGATGCTGTCCCAGAAGGGCACAAGGCTCCTGGTTTGGGTCTCCCTGTGCCAGCTCTGCAGCCGTTTCAGGGTTCCACTGGGTCAGAGGAAGCTGTGAGAGTGTGGGTGCCTGGTCCTGAAGCCCAACCATCTGCACTGTGACTGTTTCCTCTTGTTTCTGACAGAAAGAAGAAGGCTAGGAAATGTTACATAAAGGACTGACCCCTGAACCAGGGTGCTGCAGACCAATCTTGCTTGGTTCAGGGGCAGCTGGTTTCACTGGCACTTGATTTGTGTCCTGCCTCTGTGGACTACATACAGTGCACATTGCTGAAGGAGGGAAAGACTTTTTATTTTAATTGCCTAGTTACATCCTCTCTCCAGCCCAAGAAAATCCTTTTAAACCTGTACCTCATTGGAAAAGTGGAGGAGAAAACAGAATTTCCCCGTGCCCCACTCCAAACCCAGCAAACCTTCCACGTGAAGGTCCCAGACGCCTGCCAAGGCATCTGCCAAGCTCTCCTGCCTCCTGTGCCCCTGACAACAGAGAGCTCAGGGCTCTGCTGCACAGCTCCAAATTTGAGCAAGGACATCATGTCTGCATATGTGAAGTGTATTTGAAAACTATTGTTAGTAGGATCAGACCAGCAGTAATTTAATTTTAATGGGGATGTTTATGCTGAAACATCTACAAGTACAAAGAGACACAAATCATATCTGCCTTGAATTAATTCTCTTGATAAATCAGTTTCTCAGACTGCACCAGATTACCTTAATGAGGAAAAATCCTTGTTTATATCAACAACATTTAGCCAAATGTGGAATGTTTATAGCAATAATTCAACAATGTCCTTCAAGGAGCACAAACATCAATGATGAATGTTCAGGTTGTGCTGCTCTTTCTGTTCTCTTCCCTCCCACCAAGTAAATAATGTGTTTGGTTTAAAACTAAGTGGAGATGTTTTGGGTAAGCAGTAGTGCTGCTGACAGGGAAATGGGATAATTATAGCACTAAATTATTTGCTTAGTAGGTGAAGGTCCCACCTAGCATGAGGCAGTCTGTGCACAGACCCTTTCTAAATCATTCACCCTGGGGGTTGGCTTTATTTTAGGGAAGATTTGATTAATTTGTTACTTTAAAAACAAAGTAAACTTTAGGTAAAGCTCGATGGGTCTGAGAAGTTCCTCCTGTGTTCCAGCACCACTTAGGTGACCTGTTCCCCCTGGATGCACCTGCTGGCATCGTGCTGGTTTCTGACACTGGGATCCCGTGGCTTGGGGCCCTGCTGGGATTCAGAAATGTCTGACAGATTCCACTGGAGTTCTGGTGTGTGCAGGGGCCTTTCCCTCCTTGTGCTCAGCTGCCTTTCCCAGCCAGGGGTCCAGGTGGGCAGTGGGCATCCCTTGGCAGCAGCCCCTGCATGGGCATCGCCTGCCAGGGGAGACCACAGAACCACCACGCCATTGTTACGGGTGGAAAAGACCTCCAAGATGTTCAAGTCCAACACTCAGCTTAGCCCTGGCATGCTCCTCACTGAGCTGTGTTCCCAAATGCCACATCCTGGAGCCTTCCCAGCACTTCCAGGGGCGGTGACTTCACCACTGCCCTGGGGACCCCGTTCCAGTGCCTGACCACCCTCTCAGTGAAGAATTTTTCCCCAATGTCCAACCCGAATGTCCTTTGGCACAGTCTGAGCCCATTCCCTCTTGTCAGCGTGTTGCCCATTCCCTCTTGTCAGCGTGTTACCCATGCCCCTGGCTGCCCACTCCTTTCTTTGTAGGGGGTTGTAGAGAGCAGTGGGGTCTCCAGGTGGGCTCCTGAAGGTGGCCAGCGTGTGACAAACGTGACGTCCTTGCTGCCACCCTGCCGCTGCCACCCTGCCACTGCCACCCTGCTCTGCCACCCTGCCGCTGCCACCCTGCCGCTGCCACCCTGCCGCTGCCACCCTGCTGCTGCCACCCTGCTCTGCCACCCTGCCGGGGCTCCTGGCCTGCCCGAGTGCTCCTCAGGGGTGCACAGGTCTGTGGTGGAGCCTCCCCGCTCCTGGTGCTGAGCACAAGGCTTCACCCATCTGTGGGCACGGAATTTGCTACATTCAAGGGCAATTTGGGTTAGCAGCAGAGGAGAAGGAGGAGGAGAAGGAGAAGGAGGAGGAGGAGGAGAAGGAGAAGGAGAAGGAGAAGGAGAAGGAGAAGGAGAAGGAGAAGGAGAAGGAGAAGGAGAAGGAGAAGGAGAAGGAGAAGAAGGAGAAGGAGAAGGAGAAGGAGATGGAGGAGATGGAGGAGAAGGAGGAGGAGGATGGTTATAAAGAAGATATGGAAAAAAGCAGTGTGGCAAAGAGACTTGTCCAGCTTCTGTTTTTTTCTGTGAGGAGAGCCCAGACCTTCCTGGCAGTGTAAGGCTGGGGCCACAGGGTCAGCCCTGATGGAGATCTTGCTGCTTTACTTCATCTCTCATTTCTTGTTTTTAATTAGAGAGCGAGGGAGCTGCACACAGGTCTGGTTGTGATTAGGCCGAGCAAGATGTTCTCAGGAAACAGTTTTTTTCTAATGAATTTTTTGGTTTTCTCTGAATATTTTAAACTGCTCTTTGCAACACACTCATCGGGAATTTAATTTCTTAATTTGTAAGTAGATTTCTAAAGAGTTCACAGCATTTTTTCCTTAACTGGAAATCTGACATTTGGGGTTTATACATACGGGCTTTTTGGGGGATGTTTTTACTCCTTTGAGCCTATCATGCTGCTGAAAAGTCTTTATGAATATTTGCCTACATTTATGAATCAATATCTTCTTCCTGCAGATCTTGTCCCAAAATTCACATGTAAGTGGGAGTCTTTGAGGTCTCTTTCTGCTCTCATAGTTGTACAGCACAGTTGATTTGGCTTATTATTGCACATATTTCTGCATAGAAGTGAAAATTATATTAATCCTGGTGAGCCATAGATATTTCACAGCAAAAGAGCCCGGGCTTGAAGCAAACATCAGACTCTTTTATGTTCTTGTTGCAAAATTACATGCTGTAGGAGAAAAGATCCCATTGTAAGAGCGACATTCACCACCACCAAGACATGACTTTTTCCTTTCATTTCTGTTTTCCACCCCTTTCACTTTCCAAAGCAACTCAAATCATTCTTG
>VZRQ01007132.1:151378-174823 GCA_013397975.1 Machaerirhynchus nigripectus
AAAAAAACGAAAAAGAAGAGGAATGGGGGGGGGGGGGGGGGGAACGACTTTTTTCTTTAATAAATCAAAATTGAATATAAATAACACTTTGCAATTATGAGTGTTTAAATTCCAAATTTTTTAGGCTAATCACTTTCAGGAACAAACAAGAGATTGAATTTATATCGCCTGCAGTTGTTATTGGAAAGGTATGCCCAGAGATTGCTAAATGAAGTCAGTCCCAGCGCAATTATGATCACTCAAGCATGCTTTCAACGTATCGTGCCAAATTAGGTAGATTTGAGCAATTTGACTTCCTGTAACAAATCTCGAGGGCACTTTTGAGAAAGCACAGACTGTTTACAAACACTCTCAGGTTTCCCGGGTTCCCGGGGAGCCGGCGCAGCGGCCGCGCCGAGCACACACCTGTCAAACCTGACGGCCACATGTGCTGCAGGGAGACCTCGCTGCCTCCCTCCTGCTACCCTCTATCTGCAAGTTAAAAACCGAAGGGCCACCGAAGTTTTAATTGCCTTGGACTCAGCCTTTTGAAAGCCAAAATGCTGCAATCTGTTAAATGTAAATATTGTCGGCTTTCTGTATTCCACTTTTTTTTTTTTTTTTCAGGACTTGAACTCCATCTAACATAAAAAGGTGGAGATTGTGTATCTGGACTATATACCATTGATGTAATAGTTTAGTTAATGCTGTTGCCCTGTTGCTGATCCAATATAGATGGGCTGCATTTCTGAAAACACGAGTTTCAGCAGATCCTTAGCTGGCAGCAGTTGCAAAACCAGAGCAGCCCTTTTAAGCCACACATTTCCCACTGAAAACACAAAAAACTTCCTAGAAAGATAGAAGTTCCTCTTGCAGAATCACTAAAGTCACTCTAATATCACAGTGACCAGCTTTGTAGAGGTCTGGGCTGCCAGTGACAGGGGCTGAGCTGCTGCAGTGCAGCGAGGGCACAGCACGCTTCCCTCCTGCTCAGCGACAATAACTGGAATTAATTAGCAGTAATGACAGTCGTTGCTGTTTCAGGGCCTTGGGCCCAATTCTGTACCTGTCCCCACGCAGTGATTGTTTTAGTGCTTGCTCAGGTTGTGGCCAGCACGCCCAGCACCTTGAAGGACAGAGCTCTGGAGAGCTGCTTTCTTCGAGCTGGCATTGTGCCATCTTTTTTTTCCTTTCTTTTTTAAATATTTGAGGTTTTTATAAGAGCCACCACTTGAAGAACAGCCTGACTGTCCTTAATAATGATCACAGCATCCCTGTGATGCTAATTCCTACTGGTAGGAATTTGCCCCTTCATCTTGTATCTCTTTGGGGCTCCTAAGCTTCAGCTCAAGTTGAGCTCACTGTGTATGGTAAATAAGCACTAACAGATAACATCTAGAGCTGTTTCCAACTTTGAACATTTTTCCAAGAAATACAAAGGTCAAGTGGAGCGAAATTGTTTTTAAAAACAAACCAGCCAGCAAAGAAAAGAATTAATTGCAGGTTTGAAATAACATGACGACGTCAGAAAATAGCAAAAGGGATTTGTAGCTTGAAATCTTACTCAAATGATTTATGTTCATCATATTTCTGCTTGTAAACAGAGATTAGAGAATAAACTCAATAAATCTCCCACTAAAGCATAGAAAAGCACATGTGCATTGCTAATGTTTTAAAGATTCCAGTTAAAGCTCTAGGTTTCGCTAACAAGCAGACACGTTTTTTGTAATGAAAGACGAGTAGAAAATACTTTCCTGTGAATTAATGAGCTAATTTTTGGATTACACTCACAGCTGTTACTACACGGACTGGCTTTGGTCATTATAATATGTTCTGATAGTCCCCCAAGTAACAGGGAAAGTGGTCTCACAGGCCAGGAACAGTTCAAAGCCTTTGATTACACGCCGGTCCTTGAAGCTCCCAGCCAGCCTCTCCCCACGATCCGTGCTCTCCATCTGCCAGAGCATCCACATGGCAGGAGCTGGGAGGAGGCCTGCCCCAGCAATGCGTTCAAGATGTCAGGAATCAGCCAAGAGCAGACTTGAGCAGCGGTGTTACAGCCCTGCCATCCAGGCTGGGGGTTCCTGCGTTCCTTCAGCAATGATCAAACCTAATCTCGGTAATGTAGAGCACAGCCTCTCCGAAGGAGATCCAGGCTTGTCATGTGTCACACTGTTTTCTCAAGCCAAAAATAAATGTATTTCCTCTTTTTCCTTCAACTTCTACGTTTTGCCTGCTGTTGCATTTGAAATAGAACATGTGCACCGTGCTGCCTTCGCTCCAGCAAGGCTCTAAACGGGAATCGCCCCTGAGAAAGGCCTGGGACACTGGCCTGGCTTTGCATTAGCCTTGGGAATAGTCAGCATTTGTTTTCCTGTGCCAAACTTTACTTCTCGGAGCCCTCAGCTCCCCTCACGCCTTGTGCATTATGCACTTTCCATTAGCAGATGCCACATGTTAACAGCTCTAATAGAACTTATTAGGTTTAATGGGAGGGTGGTGGGGAAGTAGCTGTGGGATGATGGATAGCTGCAATTCATCCATTAGGAAAGCTTACTTTTCACGTCTTTGTCGGTGTTTTACCTGTGTTTAAAGCATCTTGAAAGTGATCAATTAGCCAAGAACTTTTAAACAAGATTTAAACCTCGGAGCTGACTCTCAGCCTAACAGAAAGCACGAAAGATAAATGGGGTTTGTAACACCCCAGCATTTAAACTAATGTCTGTGTGGAGGGTAATTGCGTCGGTTTATAGGCTTTCATTTATATAAAAAGGAAATCAGTGCTTGGCATGCAACAAAGTTATGTGAGAAACAACCACAATTTGCTGTAGTGCACACTCATAAACCCCTGTTTGTTTAAAATGGATTGTTCATCAGATCCTTGTTTTCACAAACTGATAATATAAGCAAAGGAAAATACTTTATGATTTGGGGTTTTTTTACTTGTTCACTCCAAATGCTGCAGCGAACTTTAGAGTAGAATTCTCTGGGCTTATACGTATCACAGATTTTTAAAAAATCAAGTGGTGAAGAAATCTACCTTACAACCAACTTTCTCTGCTGTGGAATTACAGGCAAAAGGGTCTTGTTACTGGATTTCATTGTATAGCAACACACATCTTTTTGGAACTGTACAACCAGTTATTAAATTGGAATCTTTCCTTGTGTTTCAGATTTTAAATATGATGTTTTCAAAGCATTTGCCTCAGTTCTTTCTAGTGTTATTTGGAGGTATTGTTGGAGATGGGTAAATGTGCAATAGCTCAGCTGCCTCTTGTCCAGTGAACTCGAATATTCATGAGTAACTTTCACTACAGGCTGGGACCCCAGCTGCAAAGCGACCCCTTCTCACTAGTGCCAGAACACCGGGCCCATTGCTCACTGGGAAAATGATCTCAGTGAGGGTCCATGACCCCTGATCCATGTTCTTCTCTTATTTTTTAGCTTCGTTGTTGTTTTGGGGAAATATTTGTGTCCCTGTTTCCATGCACTGCACGCTCCTTGCACTCGGCAAAGGAGAACCCAGAAAGATACAATGCTGGCACAAATTTAGGCACCAGGTGGTTTGGCCATAGGGTGGAAACAGCACCTTTAGGTGGAGCATCAAAAGTAGAAATGGCCTTAGGTTGAATTCCGCTCACCCAGTTCAGTCTTTTCTCGATGTGCTGGTTTTGGCTGGGGTAGAATGAGGGGCCCTCCCGGTGGCTGCTTTGGGGCCGTGTTTGGGGCCGTGTTTGGGGCCGTGTTTGGGGCCTGTGCTGAACACGGGGCTGGTAACACAGAGATGTTTTGGCTGTGGCTGGGCAGGGTCAGAGCCTTTCCTGCTTTTGTTGGGCCACGCTGGGGAGGGAGGTGGGAGCGCATGGGAGCTGGGGGGAGGCACGGCCAGGACAGGTGACCCAAAGTGACCAAAGGGATGCTCCAGACCGTGTGACACCGTACTCAGATATACAGTCAGGATACAGAGCTGAGGGGAGGAAGAAGGGCAGGAGGGATATTTGAAGTGATGGCTTTTGTCTTCCCAAGTCGCCGTTGTGCAGGATGGGGCCCTGCTCTCCTGGACATTTACAGACAGCTTTGAACCAAGACACATCCAATGCACTGACAGCAAGAGCATCAAAGTTCAGGACTCATTCCTCATTGAGATTTCTTCTCAAAACTAATTTTTACCTCTTATTTTTGTGAAAGGTGCAATTGTTACTCGTGGTAAGAATGATTCTATTATTTAAATCATGGAATATGAGTAAGGATTTATTTATATCCAGGCAGTTCCTTAAATGGGAAACAATGCACTGGTGTTTGTTCTAATGCATTATTAATTTCAGCCTGCTGGATTTCTGTTCTTCTAGACCATGAACCTATTGTCGAGAAACAGCAGAATTTTGTATACATTTAAATATATACAGATTCCCAAAGTTTGAAATGGGATGATTTGTGCTCTTTGCAATGTATTTACCCAGAAAGGTTTGGCTCAGCTGGAGCATCTGGTTCTCAGTGTGTTCCTAGGTTTAAACTCAATTTTGATTTTGACATAAGGAGACCAAGTGCCAGAAGGTCACATATCGAGCCTCTGACTCAGCTGGAACGGAGACCCAAGATCTTTCTGGCTGTGTTGATCAAGGTCCTGCAAGAAGAAAATGCTCGTGCAGGTCACCCCATGGAGACCAGCACAGGAGAGCACCAAGAGAGTGATGATGACATGGTGGCATTTGAGACCCTCCCATGCAGGAAAGGCCATGTGGCAATGGTGAGAAAAGGGAGTAGGAGCCTCTATGGGTTCTGTAGAGTGAATTTCTGTGTGTGTCTTCGTGGGTATGGCACAGGGAGAGGGAAGAGTTCACAAGCCAAGTCTGGTCTGTAGACCGGACCTGAAGAGCTGCCCATGTGGTTGTAACAAAATCTAGGCCTAGGTGATTAAGTCTAATGTGGTGACTGCTTCTTATCCCAGTTTTAAAGGGGAGCCCGGCATGTTGGGACGCTCTACAGTGCTCTAAGTGCAGCTTGCCTGCAAGTGACTGCAAATGTACAGATTTAAGCAAGTTTGGGCTCTGAGCATTTCTTTTTCAGCTGTAATCTTGTAAAGTAAAATCACATTACTGTCCCAAAACAAGCCATCTTGCTTCTATGCCGTATCTGCAAACAATTAGTCCAAAATGGTACTTATTTGAAGTGCAATCGTCTTAATCTTCCTACATTAGAAAATTCCCAAGCCTTGAGCCAATATTGTGACAGATAGTTTATTATTTGATAACACAGCATTCTGTACAACAGCACTGCTCTGGGTGCGGGGTATCCTTTAATCAAGTGCAGGGCTGGCAATAGAACCGTGGATGCATCGGTCTCACGAGCGAGGGGAAGTCATCAACACTGATTTGCTCCTCTGAGAGCACTTAGTCCACGTGAAGTGTCTCTTTTGTTCCTCCAGGAACTACCTCGAGTGCTCAGCCAGTGCTCCAGGACCTGCCCTTGCACTGCTGCTTCCTTTCTCCTCTTTCCCTGGCTGAGTGGGAGCAGGTTTCCATCAGGCCTGATTAAGGTAAGGTTTACAATTCCATCTGGAATTACTAGAAACAGAGATGGTCCTTTAGGAAACACACATGTGGACAGCTGTGTGTTACACGTGACAGCTGGGTGTTAATTTTTTGGTGCAGACCATGAAGGAAATTTGGCATGAGTCTAAAATAAAACACAATCATTAGGTCAATTAGCTTCTCCATTATTCTGTCTTTCCTAAAATTTGCCCTAACCTCCTGGTCACCGCAGAGTTTTAAGCAGATCTGTTTCCTAACTATGATGAGGTTCATTTCTCAGCTATCAGCCTTGTTCTGCCTAAAGCTGTTAAATCTTGCAGTTCTCCTGCAGAAAATGGGATCCTCGTGTACCTCAGGGTGACCAAAAGGCTGCAGTGTGCAGGAGCTTCAGGTTTTGCAGTCATCAACGGGTTTGTAACCTGGTTGAAATTGCTGTAGGTTTGCTTTTCTCCTTCAAAAATCAATTCAAATTAAATCAGTATTGTTGATGTCAGTTCTGCCAGGGGGGTGTCAGCACATACAATTCTGTCCTCTGATACCTCGCGGTGAGTGAGGTGCTTGAGATTTATTGGGAATGGCTTCCCTGAATTTATCAACAACACATTTCCAGGCTTTGCAGAAAGGACTCTCTGGTGGTCATTCTCGGGGAAGGAGAGGAATGTGCAAGTACTGGCAGCCCAAACAAGGCTCGGGTCTTTGGGGTGTGAACTGCATTCCCTGGCAGCGTCCGAGGGCAGGTGGGACGGGGCTTGGAGCAACCTGCTCTGTGGGAGGTGTCCCTGGCCATGGCAGGGCATGGAAAGAGGTGAGCTTTAAGGTCCCTTCCAACCCAGCTCATCCTGGAATTCTGTGATTTCTGCACATCCTGAGCTTGGTGGGCCTGGAGAAAGTGGGACTCGCACACAGCAACTCCAGGTGGTGCACTACTGTGCTGACATGGAAATGCTTCATTTGTTTTTTACAGACCTGGAAATTCCTGCCAATGAATTAAGTTTTGGATTGCATGGGGGTTTTAGGACATAGCTCGACAGACACAGTCTCCAATAACGGACAAGTAACACCCAGTATTTTATACTAATTCAGAAACTGATATTCTGTAGCTTTCACAGCAATGTCTAAAAATATTATTCACTGCTAAGATCCCTCATAAATTTCTATAGCACATTTATATTCCAAATCTGCATTTAATTTAGGTTTAATAACACATTTATAGTCCAGCGTATTCACTAAATGCTAAATGATTATTAAAACCTGTGGAGGATTAACAGCTCCATAACTTACACTGGAGATACCTACATCAGGTCTGAGCTTGCTTGCAGACATACCACCACTGCTGAGACCCCAAACCCAACACCTTCCCTTCCAGGAGAGGGGCCCCAGGCCTGTCAGGTTATTTCCCTTTGTGCAGCCCAGCAGAGCCGGTGTGACGGCCAAGCTCCGCTGGAGCAATCCCAGATTTCCCCCTCACCTGCAGAGGGCCAAGATTTCGTCCCCCATGAGATGTCCTCACTTTGCAAGGCACGGTCGGGTTTTAGTTTTGAAGGAGACAGCCCCAGCTGCTGCTCTTACTCTGATGGGAGTGTGATTGAAGTTGTTTAAAAAACACCTTCTGTGTTTCGTACCCCTGTGCGGGGTGGAGCACAGGCAGGGCAGGGCAGGAGCACCAGGGATGGTGTGCACTGCAGAACGGTCCCTGCAGGGAGAGCTGCTGCCACCCCTCCCGAGATGGGACATCACAGAAGCTGGCACGTGACAATAATCCTGAAAATCTGCAAGATGAGGTAGGACACAACTGTAGATGTCTCCAATTCATGACCAGCTCTGCTCTTTGTTTCTCCTCATGCTTGGTGAGCAACTGATGAACTTCTGGCAAAGGGTGCCCAAGGGTCTGGAATGGCCCTTGGTATAGCAGGACAACCAAAATTACTGCACATAAATTATATGCTGGGCATGGATACAGGGCCTTGTGTCCTTGAGAGGAAAGAGAGGCCTTGAGCACCCTGGTCTGGTGGGAGAGGTCAGGGCTGGGGCCCGGTGATCTTTACCCCTTACTCTGTGATTCTGGGAAATCTTTCTGCTGCAACCAGGCTGAGCTGGGTCAGTGGGCATGACCAGGTCAGTGTCCACGGGTCAGTGTCAAGGGTCTGGCTGGCATACACCCTTTTGGTGTTAAAACTTCATTTTTCAAGGGTTTGCATTGAAACATGAGGATATTTTCCTAAATTGGAGTAGAATTTTAAGGCCCTAAATGCTGCCTGATAGGAAAATGGAGTGGACACTCCGTTTGCACTCTGTGTATCTTGCACGCTGCCCCTGCCTGCACTCCAGTTTTAACCAATCTGCAATACAATAGACAAAACATGAGAAGTATTAGACAAAATAACAGAGGGAAAACCTAAATTTTCTTGTCAAAATATCTGTTTATGCAAGGCTGACAACGTTTCCTGGCATGTGCCATGAGAGATGGGGGTTGTTTCTCTGGGCGCTGAGGAGAGGACGCTGTGCCAGCGGATCAGATCCGCCGGGACACGCCGGGCTCTGCCCAGCAGCCAGATAACATCAGGTCATTCAATCCTGCCAAATACCTGCGAACAAGGCAGCAACAGGAAGCTGCTGAAGTGTGGAAGAATGAAATAGCGTCGTCTCACACCGCTCATAAAATAACAGAGCTGTTTTCCTAGGTGACCTGGGCACCATCAGCATTTCCCTGGCCAAGCTGGAAGAGGAGCCACTGGGAAAGAGTGCTTAAATCCCTCACAAAGTATTGTCCTACTGGAAGGTACTACCCGGTTTTGACGAGTTTATCCAGCAATACCACTGATATCCTCGCAGTGGTGTTCCTGCAGTGAAAGAAGAGCATTTGCTCCAAGGGTGGGTATTTAATTTTTCGGAGCACTAACTGCAGTTCCGTGTGATACTCTCACGCTGCCTGCCCTGAACCCTTGCCCACGTCTGTGCACCTACTGAGTTCCTGGATCTGCCTTGTGGGGCTCAGGTCGTGCTGTGTGAGCTGCACAGGCGCTGCCAGGGCTGGGATTAACCAGGCCGAAGGAAGGGGCTGTGCTGCCAGCCAGGCACCGGGCAGGGCAGGAGGTCACTGCCCCTGGGAGCTGCAGCTGGACTGAGCAGCTTTGGCCCCTCCACCCCTGCTCGGAGCTGCACAGGTCCCTGCTCCTCTGCAGGATCCAGGGAAGCTGGCACCATCCCACGAGTGCAGGGGTGGGATTGCCCCCGAGCTGAGCCTCTGGGCCCTGCCATGAGCTTGGCTGGGCCCTCGCTGTCTTGTCCTTCACTGACACATCCGTGAAACGCTTCATTCCTATGGTTTACGAAGATATCGTGGCGGAAAGGATCATGTTTGAAGCTAAAACTAGCCAGGAGCCAAAAGCCAGGCAGTGCCATACGGGGTCAGCACATCCGAGTGCAGGAGCCCTGTGGTGTTCGGTCCTCCTGCCACTGAATGCTGAATTAAATGCCAACTTGGCAAGTAAAACACTGAAAATTAAAATAGTAGATCTGCAACTGCTGGTAACAAGTGAGTACTGGAGAACAGAACTGGGGTGTGATGAGCCAGTGCTGCTGCTGGCAGGCTGAAACTCAGCAGGCAGCAAGTTTTTGGTCCCTCTGCCTGGCATTTGGGTTGACACCCAAAGCACAGAAATTCGTTTGCAGTGAATTATGGTTCAAAGCTTCACCCAGAAGGACACTGTAGAAGTGTTTCCAGTTCAATCCATCAGAAACACCCAGGTCAGCCATAACTGAAGACTTAAGTCCCTTCCCAGGATAGTGAATGTGAGTAACTCGATGGATTCATCCCTATGAGCTTAGGTGAAGGACTAATGTTAAAGAAACTCTTTTTGTTATCAAATCTTTGTAGTCCATTGGCACTTATTCAGGCATTCCGCTTTCAATACGGTCCATGGTTCCTGAAATTTCATCCTGGGATTTTCTGTCAATTGTTTCTGAAGCACGGGACTGGGGAAGGAAGGCTGTGAGGAGGCATCTTTTAGCCTGTTGAGGCTTCTTTCCCTCCTTCAAGGAGAAAATTCCCATTGTGCACTACGCCCGAACGAGGAATTCTGGGGACTCCGGACAAGCCTGTTCAGCCAGTTAACAACAGATTGCTTTCATTGCTTGGGCATGTCAGTGATTACTGTGCTGCTGGGCTCTGGAGGGGCTGGATGAGGCTGAGAGTGCTGGAAAGCAGCCCCGGTGTGTGACTGGGGGCGAGCTCCGAGGTCAGGCCCCCACCCCCGAGCGGGCACCTTGCGCTCCGTGCACGTCCCGGGAGCAGCCCCTGGCACCTCTCCTTTTCCCACACACAAACTGCTGGTACAAGATGCTGCCCGGGAACGAAAGGGCTGTGCACAGGATGATTGGGGACAGCTGCTCCCCAGAGGCACCCCACTAAATGCCCTCTGCTTTCCATGGCCCCGGGACAGGAGAGGTGTCAGGCTACAGAGAGGCACAGATGGAAGTGAGCAGGATTCAGCAGCGCTCATTAACTATAAGTGTTTTTCCAGTAATGTAATGGCACTGGAGCAGAAAGGGAGGTGGGGACAGAGGAAGGAGGGTATGTCCTCAGCAGCCCCATCCGTCCTGAGGACGAGCAAGCTGCCCCTGGGACGGGTCACCTGTGCCCGTGGGCTCATCCCCGACGGACATCGCTTGGCTTCGGACAAAACGAGTGTCTGTCCCTGCCCTGCCTCCCCGATTCAACGGTGAAGAGAAGACTTGTCCTGTTTACAGACAGACCTGGAGCCCACCCCAGTGAGCAGCCACGGCTCTGGCAGGTTTTGGCTCGAGTTTACGCAGCACAAGAGGTTTCCATTTTTGAACCAGAGTGCACCAGCATTTTTTCGTTTCTTCTGCAGGCAGAGGTGAGTCCAGCAGCTGCTCATGGATTCCCTGCTGGCTCTCCTCTGGTGGTAACGGCCACGGGTGGGGAATTCTGCTGGGCTCTAAGAGGAAAGACTCTTTGCTGACCACACGGGGTTCTCACTTCCTTTTTAAATCAAATTTGAGATATAGTAAGGATGAATGAAGCGTAAACACAACTTAGCCGTGATTTTCTTCTGATATAAATGGATGACAATCAATTGCTTTTACAATTGGTTACTTTGACACAACAACAAGAGCTCTTAGGAGGAGCAAGGGCACATTGGCAAGGACGAGTTGAAGAATCAATAACGCTGTAAACAGACATCCATGGAAGAAGTCCCTGATGTGCAGGATGACTGCTCTGGTTTCTGATGTTTTGATTAATCTGTGTCACCCAATGGGCTTTGGCTCAAACCAACAGTTAATTTTACTTAACCTAAGATGCATGTTTTCTGCTGGCTGTTGTTTGTGTCCTCTCAACTCCTTTCTCAGTGCTCATGAGGATCTGCAGCGCTCTGACTGTCAGCAAAACCTGATATCAAAGTGGTGATGCTGTGTCCTACTAAATTTGTATTGTTTATTTCAATTCTCCTCGCCCCCTTAGAGACCCAGTCCCAGCAGAATCAGCTGCCAAGTGCTTTAATCTCCCAGTACAGGGAGGTCCTGTGCTTTCCCACCTGGAGTAATGGGAGCAGTGAGGAGACCCAGGAATCCTGGATCAGGCCCCCTCACCATGGATTTTATGCACTCAGTTGCTTCTGCTGCTACCAAACCTTCCTTGCACTTCACCATGTGCTTAAGGGCTGCAAAAAGCAGGCTGAGCTAATCCAAAAGAGAAGGAATTTCCAACTCCATTAACTTTTACTGTAACCTGAGAAAACTCTTTCCAGATTGTTTGTGGGCAAATTGCTCTTGTTAATGGCCAGAGTGGAGCTGGAAATATTGCCTTTCCTACTGCCGCCACCCCCTGCCTGCTCACAGCCAGCCCTCGCTCTGCAGCCCCGTTCCAAGCACACGAGAAAGGGGAGCCAGAGCTACAAGTGAGATACTCAAACTTCTGCAAAAGTGGGTTGGCCTTAACCAGGGTTTTCTGCTTTATTTCTCCTCTGAAAGCAGCGGTTCTGTGCCTGGCACAGGGGAGATCTGCTCAGCAATAGGACGCTCCCAGTTTGATAAAATGTAATTCAGTTTAAAAAGCAATGCAAAGCCACCGCAAACACCTGGATGCCAGCACTGCCCCTGAAACACCAGTGAGCTTCTGTCACGGCCATTTGTCCAACACTCCCAGCTTGTGTGGGTGATTTTGGGGCAGAAGGATCCAGTGAATGGGAATTAGACTGCCAGGACACTCACGCTGCCTTCAGTGGCCAATAAACACCAGGCAGTAACGACAGTCCATCTGTTCTCCTCTGTGCAGGAACACGGGACCCAGAGCAGCTGTGGCTGCCCCTGGATCCCTGGCAGTGCCCAAGGCCAGCCTGGACACTGGGGCTGGGAGCAGCCTGGGGCAGTGGGAGGTGTCCCTGCCATGGCAGGGGGGCAGAGATGAGCCTTCAGGTGCCTTCCAGCCCAAATCATTCTGTGCTTTTATGACCCACTGAGGCACATTTCTGAGCCACAGCCTGGACACTGCCAGGGTACAGGCTCCTTCTGCAGCTCCCTTCCCGTAATGGCTTCATTTCCCTGCCTCGTGGACAGAGCAGGTGGTACTCATTTCTTCCAAATTTTTTTTTCATTATTATCTAATTTTGTATTGACATATCGACATGGAAAGTACAATTTTGTAGTCAGTTAATTAACCTCTTTTTTTTGGTGTCCATGGAAACAGCTAATCAAGTAAAACTGTGGTATTTTAAGTGAGCAGATACAATTTCATGCACATTCTGCTGGCTCTCTCTGAAGGGTGACAGTGGTGTGGATCTCTGGCCTCCATTTCCCAGTGTGGTATCCCAGCATGGCTGGCATTTCATTGCTCTCATTGCACAGGAACGTGGTGGCTCTCAGATAAAATGTTAACACAGCGAGTGGGTTGCTCCCTCGGGGATGGGAATGCACAAGGAGAGAGACCTCCAAGAGGAGAAGAGTGCTGTTTTCATGAACTCAAGTGCTGCACTTGGAAATGGGTAATAATGGCTGGTTTGATTCTGCGTTTGCACATGAAGCCAGAACTTCACCCTGAAGCTGTTCAGCCACCACAGGAAACTGGTTTCTTACAACAATTTAATTCAGCTGCATCCTTACTTTGGATGAGATTTTTAGATAAAGCTGATTTAAAATAGTCTCCATCATCATTTTTTTTATAATTACACCTGCAAAAAAAGTCTGAATCCCTAAATCTGCCATGGCTGTGAACATCTCCTAGTTCTTCATACTTTTATAGGCTACAGTGGGAAAATGCTGCCCTCACAACATTAACTCCTGACCTTGCTTCTTCATGCTGTGTACAAGATGAGTAAAGGAATTCAGAAGTGGTACAACACAGAGTATTTCCATGTCTTGTTCTCTTGGATTATGTCAGTGGGGAACAAGGAGGTTGATTTAGTTCCCTCAGTATCTCTAACTTTTGCCTGCAAGTGAACAGAATGACTCGCTCTGAAACATTTGCACATTGTGACAGTGAAATCCAAGCTGGCAACGTCTCCTGGAGGTGGATCTGCACACGTCAGCCATCAGGAATCTGGCATTACGCCTCAAAAAAGGAGCTTTTACTTTGCAGGTGGGTCCTGGCCATTTCTCCACAGGTCATGGTGCAGATCACGGTGTAGGTCAGCAGCCTGATGAGGAGTGGCCCTGCCAGGTGAAGGAATGCCAGATGGCTTTTCTCCCCCGCTTGACACATTATGAAAGCTGAAAGAAAAGCGTTTGGAGCTGTCGTGGATTGTTGAGAGCTCGTGGGGCAAACAGGACCAAACGTGCCACACAGCCTGTGAACAAACCCCAGCAAAATCGGTTCTGCACCAAGCAATGCCATTTTCCCACTCTTCTAACAGCTTCTGGCAGTTGTTGTTTAACACAGCTTGGCAGGGTATGAAAAGGTCTGTTCTCTAAACAAGACCCCACCTAAATATTTACCAGCATCTCCTTTTCTGTTTCACCTAAGTAGAGGCAGCTTCCCCACTTTTTCTGCCAAACAAAGAGGGCATCGAAATAACTCCTGTGGAGGAGTTTGGCCTCCCAGAGATTTCCCGGGAACTCCTGGACAGTCCCTGCCCTGTGCATTTCTTGCAATCAAAGGCCTGCAAATGCGGCATGCAGGCAGTGGGCACTGCCATGGGAAGAACCACTGCGAGTTGGAAAGTGAGAAGAAACCAGTCTGGTGAGAGCCATGGGTTTTTTAGACTGAGCTCAAGTTCATCTGGCAGTACTTGGCAAAAGTATTAATGGCCAAAAGACTTAAAAATTCAGACATCCTTCTTCTTCTTTTCCCTCTCCTTCTACTTGCAAAATTTTTGTCAAACTCTTTTGGTACTTATTCTTTGCATTTGTGAGCCTGTCCATCTGTTTCCTTCACTTTCTCTTTTTGAGTGGAGGGTTGAGAGGCTGGCAAAGAGATAGACTCCAGATGTCAAGGAAAAAAAAAAAAAGACAGGAAAAAAATCGCCAGGACTGATCGCACCAGTGAATGTTCTGAATCAATGGGCTCCATAGTCTGAGGGCCCGCGAGCCCTGCTCTGTCTAACAAAGGCATTATCTGTGCCAGGAGCAGTCCTGCCCCACTGTATGAGCTCCAAGCTTATTCATATTCAGAGGAAGTGCCCTGGGTCGGGGAGCGCTCAGCTCCGTAACCCCAGGGTCAGGTTTAATTGCTCTAAAAGGTGGCACATGGCAATGAATGAGCTCTAATGATTTAGATAGTATCTATTTCACATCAAGAAGTTTCCACTCTGAGCAGACCCTAATCGAAAGTAATCTGAAAATTAGAGAAAATAAAAACCATGCCCACAATGACCTAAATACCTATTTCCTTGAATTTTACGCCCTAAATAACCTCATTCCTGGGAAGTTTAATTTTTCCCTTCTGCTAAATATACAATTGCCTGGGAGAAATGATTGGTCATAATCAAGGTTTTTAAAGCTGCAACTGTTAAAATATTATCGTTCTGCTAAGAATTTGGGAGGAGAAAGCAGCCAGTGTGGAGGGAGGGAGTGAATATCCCCAGGCCATCAGAGTGAATGTCCATGGCAACCCTGGTAGTGCAGTACCGCTTCCACATTTCTATATATGTGCAAGTTTAGATTTTATATATGATTTGCGTATTTATATATTTATGTTTATAGGGGGTTACATGTATATGTGTATATACACACACATTGTGTGCCTTTGCATGTGTCCAGTAGGAATATTTGGGTTTATGTACTTACATATTTATATATATTTACCTATGAGACATGCAGTACCCTTAGTTTCACCTCTTGCTTTCACAAATAAACAACGGTTCCTCTTTTCAGAGAAACACATGGTTCTTTCTCAGCCCCACAGAGGAAGAGTGAGAAGCAAAGGGGAAGCCAGTGCAGAGTGGTGGCCGTGCCCGGGACGGGCGATGTGCTCCCATCCTCGTGTCCCCAGAGGTGCCCGTGCTCCGCGCTGCCCCTCTGCCTCTGTGGCAGCCCTGGCTGCGTGAGCTCGGGTCAGCGGGGGCTGGGGCACAGCTGGGGCACAGCTGGGGCACGTCTGCACCTGGGGCACACAGCACGGGAGGGCTGGGCTTGGAAGGGAGCTCCGAGGTCATCCCGTCCGGCCTCCCTGCCCCGGCAGAGCTCCCCAGGCTGTCCCTCAGGACCGTGTCAGACAGGCCTGGAGCACCCCCGGGGAGGGGGACCCCACGCCCTCCCTGCTCCCTGCTCCGGTGCTCGGTCACTTGCACAGCAAACCAGATCTTCCTGCTGTGCGGGTGGAACTTCCTGGGCAAACTTCAGTTGGTGCCCATTGCCTCCGGTCCTGCCTCTGGGTACCCCTGAGCAGGGCCTGGCTCCGGCCTCTGCCACCCTCCCTGCAGGCACTGCCACGCACCAACAACATCCCCAGAGGGATACTGATGTATTATTTAGGATTCCCCGAGATGGGAAATGGCTGCTGAAGATGCTGGAGCCTTCCCAGATGTGCCCAGGTAACTGTGGCACATCAGGCACCTCCCACCCAGCCCCATGCCAGCAGCATCAGGACAGCAGCAGCTTTTTCCCAGGGCTTTGTCACATGTTAGACACAAACCCAGCCTGACCCGACCCTTCTGGACATGCTGTGCCCTGAGTACCTGGGTGCAGCGCCTGAACGTGGTCGGGGAAACCCCAGGCAGCTCACCCTCCAGTCAGGCACACAGTCCTACACCCATCTCTGCAGGGGCCGTGGGATGTGGTTTGCAAGCAATTAACATATTGAAGTATTTGTTTGGAAAAGCGAGTGATTTCTTTATGACCTTGAGCCATCAAAGACTAAGTATGCAATTAGTTTTAGCTGCAGTGAGGTATTTAAAGTCAAGCATGTGTTTTAGGGCTTTGATAAATCAGGCCATAGCAGAAACAAATTTGAAAATGAAAAAATATACGGAGAGTGGAGGGGAAAGTCATTTCAGACTGCAGCCCTGCCATTTTTGCAGGTTACTCACATTACACAGATCTTTTGCTTAACAACACAGATCTCCTGCTTAACTTGCCAGGGTTGCCTGTGCATGGACGAAGCTGCTCATGCTCTGCCCTGTGGCAGCGCTGGCAGAGCCCAGGCTGCACCAGCCCCCGCTGTGCCCAGCCCAGAGCGGTGCAGTTCGGGCCAGGGGAAGCTGCAGAAGAAGAAACCCATTTATGTTGCCTTTGGGTACAGGCAGAGCAATGCCTGGTTTAAATTTGAGTATCAGTTTCAGCAGAGGAAAATGACAACCAAAGGACCATTATGGAAATGGCACAGGGTGCCCCTGGACCCCTGGAAGTGTCCCAGGCCAGGCTGGAGCACCCTGGGACAGTGGAAGGTGTCCCTGCCCATGGCAGGGGTTGAAGGAGATGAGCTCTCAGGTCTTCCCAGCCCAAACCAATCCGTGATGATTCTATAATTATAACCATAAACGGCCTTAGGGGCACAAATAGTGACTTAGAACTTACCAAAGAGAACTCCATGTTTATTCATTTTCAGATTAGTAGGATTTAAACTTTCAACAATTTTTCCAGAAGGCTCAGCTGTGGGGAAGAAGGTGGCAGTGGCTTGTGTGTTAAACTAAAAGGACCTCCCAAGTCTCCAGGGGACGCTGAAGATTCAGAACTGGGGAAGGTGTGCACGTCCTGGCTGGCTTCTGGGGGAAGCTAAAGGGCCCCCAGTCCTGCAGTGACCACCCCCATGCCCAGCAGTGTGCTATGTGCACAGTGGGGAACGAGACAATCCACTTATTTCAGTGGTATTCAGTAATTTCTCACAGTGCTTTGTCATGTTCAATCTTACACTTGTTGCTATTTCTTCTCCCCTGTGTAATAGCTTGGTATTGTTGCTTATTTCTTTATGGCTTTTCTAAACCAAAACCTTAAGGAAACACAAAGAGAAGAAAGGGGAACACAACCCCTTATGGGTGAAAGGCTTTTCTTTACAAAAAGACAGAACCACAGGGGACAGTGAAGAGCTTGGAGAGGCACATGTGAAGGGACAGTCGTGGGCCTGGGTGTCCGTCCCTCAGACCGTGGAGCAGCAGTCCCTGGGTGGGGGGATGCTGCTGGGGTGTGCAGCGGGAGCCTGTGACCCCAGCGTAGGGAGAACGGGGCTGTCCAACCACCCTGCTGTGCTGAAATGTCCCTCTCCTCCTTCCTCTGCTGCCAGCCAGGCATCTTGTTGCAAAATGAAGACATTTTAAACTATAACTTGCCTTTCCTGAGCTATTGATCCTGATTGTGTCTGAGATTTTGGGGTTTCCCAAGTACAATAAGTGTGTTTACATGCAGTAGTCAGAGAGGAAATTACATGTGAAAGCACTCAATAAGGAGATGGTATTTTGTTGCAATGCTCCATAAACCTTGTGTTTACATGGGGTTTTTAAGGAGAATTCAAAGCATATCTCCTTTTTGTGATGCATCAACAAGCATATCAAATGATTGTTCAAAAAGCTTGTGCTTTGTGCAAAAATAGAAACCAAATGGCTGAGTAATTTCCAAGAGGAAAAAAACCAACCTGCTACAGCAATTCCATGGTCTATTTAAAACTTCTTTATAAAACCTTTTAAATAATAAAACTCTACACTCCCAATTAAGAATCCTACTGGCTTTTTTGGGTTCATGTTTCTAAATACTCGATCTCGTAGGGCCATTACAGGGACGGCATTTTCCCCCACTCCAAAGTCTGCTCCTTTCTTCTCTGCAGTTGCTCCTCGGCCCTGAGCCTTGCCTTGATGTGTTTATGGTGCCATGGGACACCTCAGGTCCCATGTCCTCGGCACAGCTTGGAAAAGACAGGAGAGGAGAGGGGATGGGAGGGATGGGGCGGGAATTCAGTAGAGGGAAATCTGAAGAAGGAAAAACCCAGTTTATGTTGCCTTCAGGTACAGGTGGAGCAATCATTTAATGTAATCAGTTTATAGCTTCACCATGAAGATATAAATCAGTTTATAGCTTCCCCAGACCTTGCACTGACGGCTGCTGCAAGCAGAAGAGGAGATCTCACTCTCACAGGTGTCATGTTCCACTTGAACCCCCACAATTCTTAGTTGTCAGTCCCCAAATTTCCAGCCACCTCCCATTTTTGACTTCACCCCTTTGCTTGGACATACCAGGGCTGCCCAAAACTCCACAGACGCAGTTCTGCTTGTAGTAATCAGAGGAAACTCCAGTGATTTCAGTCTGGCATGTGGCTCTGTGTTTCATGCTGTCTAATGAAAGCTGCTTGTGTACACACACAATTTATGCCGTATTTTTCCAATTACTGCCCTGCAGCTGATGGCTCTCCAGCGGGGCTCTGAGTCGGGGTGAGGGTAGCTCGAGGCACACAGGCTCCCTGCACGCACTGTGGTGTGCTGAAACCTGGTATTGACGGAGTTGATCAGTTTTTTGCAGAGGCCTGGTTGCCCAGGTGAGGAGGAAGTGCCGTGTAGTCCCGGAGCCAAAGCCACGGCATCTCCCTGGCTGAGCCCCGTGTGAGTGCCCCTGCCCGTGCAGGGGGCTGCCCCGGCTGCTCCCCGCTGCCGGCACAGCTGGCACTGCAGGCCAAGCCCTGGATGCCCCTTGCAAAGTCGTCATTCCCAACCTCCATTCTCACAAAGAGCTCGGACGTGACGTGCTCCAGCCTTTCACATCCCCCAGTTCCCCAAAACAGTGCCACGTGCCAGGCTCAGTTTTGGTGAACATCCCAGTTTTCCACGCTGCTGGGGCTCCAGGAACACCATTCTGATGGTCAAAGCAAGCTGCTCAGCCCCTGCCATGTTTGTCTGCAAGGAAATGGGATGTTTATGTTTATCCCAATTGATCCTGATGGATGACACTTTTGTTCCATTTAGCAGCTGCTTGGCCCATTTAATACCACAAAAGGAGATTAAGATCCAAAGCATGTACGGCTGTGTTATGAGTAACAGCCGCTTAATGGCAATAACAATAACAACTGCAAGTTTGGCTTTTAGCTATTATTGTCTAAGGTTAGTTTGGTTTTCATTTAAATAAATACGTATCTATATATATTAAATGAATATACCTAAGGGCTAAGTGATGTATTTCCAGATAAACCCTCCAACTGTTCTAGATTTCTCAACCGAATCATTCTGGAAAATAATATCTAGGAAAATAATATCTAGCATGTCTCGTGAATCCATAGGCAGAGCCAAGCTCAAGATCTCCTCCGTGGAGCCATTCAGAGGGGCTGCAGCCAAGCTGGCCACCCAGGGATCCATCAGTCACCAGCAAACTGGCTCACAGGAAAGCTAAGCACACTTTTCCAGAAGGAATGCCACTGAGTCCTGCCAGCCTGCCGTGGGTGCATGGAATTAGCTCATGGGATGCTGGCACGAGCAATGCTCCAAGGAAGAGCAAATCTTTCACCAGCAGCAGCAATGATCCTTCTCCCTGCCCTGCTCACCTCCAGTGCCTGAGCCAGGGTCTGCCTTGGGAAAGGGACCTGGGCCAAGGTTTATCTCATCCAGCATGGTGTGGCGGGGTTGGAGGCCTGCAGGCCAGGAATGGTCTGTCTGTTTATCCCTGCGCTGGTCTGTTCCATGCACGTGAGTCCTGTGACTTCCCAGGACAGGCGTGTGCGTGGGAAGAGCCTTGTCCAGCCAAGCAGTTACTGACCATTTGGGGACAGAGGGGAGACAGTTTTCAGACTGAAATCTCCCTTGATTTCTGCATAAAAATAAATGACTGCTGACAAGACAGCTGTAATAGTCAGGCCCCTTTCATTACTGACTGCACAATGAAGAAGTCCAACCTGGCCTTGGACACTTCCAGGGATGGGACAGCCCCAGCTCCTCTGGGAACACTGTGCCAGGGCCTCCCCAGCCTCGCAGGGAGACAATAAGGACTTTTCTATTGCAAGGATGACTCAGGTCAGTGTGAGGTCTGTAGGAATCCAGGGGGTCCTACCTGGAACATACCCAGCAGGGTTCTGGAAGGAGTAAGAGTGCAAAGCATTAGTGATCATCAGGAGCTCAATGGAAACAGGACTGCAACGAGGGCAGCCAGACGTGGTGCTTTGAGAAGCATCAGGCATGAGGGCTGAGTCACTGCATGAGATAAACATCCCCATCTGATGTTGTTTCCTCCTCATATGCTACTGCACCCAGCAAAAACATACTGAAAACAAACAGCAGTTTCTTCACTGCAGTTAATTGCTTTGCTTAGGTCCATTTAATTCCCTGTGCAGTTTTAAGCATTGGACAAACAAACTCAAGCCTTTATATTCTCCTTGTTTTAAATAGCAGATCTTATTTAAGAAGTGTTTGTACAGTGCTCTCAGGCACAGGGTGGGGTTGTTGGGGTGCCCCGTGCAGGGCCAGGAGTTGTCCTCCTTGGTCCTTGTGGGTCCCTTCCAGCTCAGGATATTCCGTGATTCCGTGGTTCCTCTGTTACTCAAATCACGTTTGTGCTGTTGCTCAGAAGATGGAGAACCACAGCGGTCTTGGTGATCTGGGTTTCCCGCTCTGCACACAGCTCAGACAGAAGGCCATGGCTCTGAGGGTCACACACCACTTTCTCTTTTGACCTTTGTGGCTGGTGCTGGAAGCTGGTGGCCCAAAGAGCCATCAGCAACTTCTGGAGCAGTCCTGGGTCAGGGTGGGTTGTTGCTGGAGATTTAGAAAAGCATTAGAAAGAAGCACGGATTAAATGTGCAAATAGTCCATTTAAGGTGGTTTTCAAATGTCTCCATGACAGACAAGCTGTGATGGAAGCACCTGGCAGGGAAACAGCGCCTTGGAGAAATGGAGGTGTGCGACTGGGGAAAAATAAAGGTTCCCTTTGTCTCGAGAGCAGAAAAGTCACCGAATGTGATGAAGGTTTAATCCCTGCAGGTGGTCTTTAGCCACAGCATCTTTATTCACTCCTCACCAGCATCTGTCGGAGAGTTGTCATCACCGCTGATGCCAAAAGCCAGGCAGGGAACGATTTGTGTAAACCCCGCTCGAGATAACAAGCTGGTTAATGGTGATACTCCCTGTCAGCAGCCACCTCCACTCAGCCTGACAGTTCCCTTTCAGGGGCTGGGGAGCTCTTATCCACTGTGACAGGGCCCCACGGGTGGAATGTGGGGAACAAAAGCCCCACACAAAGGGAGCACTTTGGGGCTGGAGCGTGTCTGGCTTCCCCAGGCTTCCGAGAGGCCACACAGTGACGGCGGATGACGAGGCTCTAATTAATATTTCATTCTCAGAGTGAGTTGTCCCTTGGGGGAAGTTAAAGGTTTGCACATTTTGAGGCAAAGTACCGAGGCTGGTGATCTCGAATTAAGAAAGTGTGTTGAAAGGAGCTGCTGCAGTCCTTAACCCTGGGCAAGGGACATGTAAACCATACAGCATTCGTGCACGTTTTTAATTGTATAACTTGTTCTACGTCCTATTTTAAGGTCTGTTCCAATAAATTCATACATAAGTGCTGCTAGAAGACCTTCATCCCTTCTTCCCTTTCTGCCTCCTCTGGATTCAGGCATCTGATATTCCATAATGTGTGGAGGGTTTGCTTTCCAAACCAACCCACCAAACATGTTTTATGACAGCAACCAAATGAAGTGGCTGTGGGCTGGGACTGCTGAGTTCAGCAAAGAAAGGGAGAAGAATGACCAGTGGAGGAGAGTTTCTACCGGCAGCAAGTGAAGGAGTCTGGGTACAGCAGGGTGGTGGGTCACCCAGCCTGCAGGGAGGAGGGCAGGGGGCACACGGTGTAGGGATGTCCAGATGGGACACACCGGGAGCTGCAGCCATGGAATCCCATCAGTCACTGGCAGCAAGGAATGACCAGGTAAAGGAAGAAGCTGTGTCACTCACCACAGGCCCCATCTTTAGGGTTCTCTGTCCAAGGGAACGGGAAAAGAAAGGCAAAACAGGAAGGAAAGGGAAAGGGAAAGGGAAAGGGAAAGGGAAAGGGAAAGGGAAAGGGAAAGGGAAAGGGGACCAACAATGGAGGTGTGTGGGAGGGACTATGCAGACAGGCTGATGCTAAAAGCCCAGGACAGAGTCTGTGCTGCCTCCCTGACCGAGCCAGCACTGCCACCAGGCCTGCGCAGCCACGGGCTTCCCACAGACAGCAGCAGGGCAGGGTCTTTGTGGAGGGACAGTGGGTTTTGTAGGACCACGAAGCAGCACCTGCACAAGAGCTGTGGCCTTACAGGAGCCTGGCCTGCGGCGCCCACTGTCCAGCTAAAGGTGAGAAATGAGTGGGGAACTCCTCTGCAGTCCAGCCAAAGATGAACCGAGAGTGCCCTGGTGACCTCAGGAAGAAAGGGTTTCCCTTGGGCTGCTCAACAGAGCTCATAAATGAAGGAGTAGGGTAAACACAAAGACTTTCAAGATGTGTCACCTAATTGACTTGTAAGTGACTGCTAATTATTTGATTGAGTTGGAGGTGAGAGGAAGACACACGGCCACACATTCTGCAAACACCTGCAGTGTGTGATGGGAGCAGTGAGCCAGGAGCAAGCCCCGTGTGCCAGGAATGAGCCAGGGAGGGAGCCAGGGAGCTGGACAGCCCCAGGCTGGTCCGTGCCTCTCCCTGAGGAGGAGTGCGCCCTGCAGCTCAATGTTTAGCAAATACAGTGAGCTGGGGCACAGAAGTGTGTGAAGTTTGACAGGAGAATGACCTAAAAATGAGTCTCAAAGTGAGCCTTCCCTGCAGGCTGGACACAGAAGGAAATATAATTAGTTATAACTATTACACCTATAGGAGAAGAGGAGAAGCAGGCTTTCTTTTGGGATACGCGGAGAAAAACTTCAAAGCAGTTTACACAAATGCTGTGAGTCCTGTGGGGCGGGCACCCCAGATCCGTGGCAGATGGCAGTGGAAAGAACGCCGCCTGCAGCCCGGGATGGCATCGGGCCACTGCTGGAAGCAACACACACTCCCCGCAGCCCAGGCAGAGCCTGCCCCGACCAGGGGGGAAGATGGATGTGGGGTCTGTGAGACTAAAATGTGTGGTCGTGCCAAATGTCTGGGTGTGAGTGATTCTTGTCAGTTTAAAGACAGAAACAGCAGAAACACAAACGTTTTGGGTAATGATTTACCAGGAGCAGCCAGGAGCCTCTCTGCTTATGTGTGCACAGAAAACACCTCCTGGCCAGGGCATCCTTTGCATATCGAGCAGCACTTCAGTGAGTTCCCAGCTGCCAGTCACTGTGACAGTAATACCTGAGGTAAGCCGATTGTCCCACAGCGGCACTCAGTCCCTGTCAGCCCAGGGAAGCTGGCACAGCGACTGTCACCCCTTGTCCCTGCGTGGGAGCGGCAGCTCTGCACTGGTTTCCCAGCGCACGGTTCCTCCCGGCTGCAGCTCCCAGGCTCTGCGGCGTGTGAGTGCCCCGGGTGGGTACCCCGGGTGGGTGCCCTGGGTGGGTGCCCTGGGGGGGTGCCCCGGGTGGGTGCCCCGGGTGGGTGCCCCGGGTGGGTGCCCTGGGTG
>VZRQ01007132.1:177626-213104 GCA_013397975.1 Machaerirhynchus nigripectus
GCTAGTCGCTCTCAGCACTCTGAGAAAGGACATCTATATTAAAAAATATTTATAGCAGGATTCTGTACAGTCCGACCGCTGAAAGTTAAAGGGATTATTGTGGTGGAGGCCCAGAGCTGGGTGGCAGTGTCCCTGGGGCCACTAGAGCAGCAGCTTCCCGTTCCGGTGGATCTTCAGGATCTTGCCGAGCCGCTGCTTGGCCGTGGCCATCCCCTTCTTCGTGCGCTTCCCTGGAAGGAGAGCAGCGCTGGGGGGAGGACCCGCACCCACCCCACGCCACCCCCCACACAGACCCTCCAGCTGCCTCCTGCCTCCATGGCCCCGCCGCCAGCCCTGCCCAGCACCTTCAAGGACACCCAGCAGCACCCCTCGGGAACGGGGCTGCTGGCCACAGGACAGGGCTTGGCTGGGAGCACGGCCCCTGGAGAACCAGCCCCGCTGAGCCGGGGGCACAGGGCACACCCACCCCCATGGACACATCCACACCTGCTCCGGGGAGGCACTGGGCACCCTCCTGTCCCCACAGCTCTGCCGGGCACCCTCCAGCTCTGCTGGGCACCCTCCTGTCCCAGCAGCTCTGCTGGGCACCCTCCTGTCCCCACAGCTCTGCCGGGCACCCTCCTGTCCCAGCAGCGTGCGCCCTGCTGCCCTGCACCCTCACCTGCCCTGGCTCGTGGTCACCTGTTTGCCCACAGGGTGACAGTCCAACCCAGCCCCCCCAGTGCCATCCTGCCCCCAGGGAGAGGCTGCACACACACACAGACACACAGACACAGACACAGACACAGACACACAGACACACACACACGTGCCCCACAGCTCCTGGGCACCTCTCTGACTTCCTCCACAAGAAACCTGCAGCATGGGGATCCTGAGCTCACGACAAGCATTGCCCCGAGGATGCCTGGTCCCTTGCCCGCCACACTGAGAGCAACCCACAGTACCACCACATCTCCACATTTCTCCTTGTCCTCTCTTCCTGCAGTGCCAGAGACATCACCTGTCCTAGAGCTCCCTGATTCTGCTTCATCCCACCATCTCCTTCCACAGCACCTCCATCGCCCAGCCTGGTGGTCCCCATCCTCATGCTCCATGAGGAGAAGTCCTGCCATCCCCTCAGAGCCTCCAGCTGTCCTAAGACCCTGCAGAGGAAGACCTGATGGTACTCCACTCCCTGCCGGGTCAGCCTCTCGCTCCCTTAGCAATGACCCCTTCTCTCCTTTGAGGACTGAGCAACCCCAAGGGCAGGGTGGGATCCAGGTGCCTGGCCAGGTTCCCTGCACGGTGCACTGCTGCGCTGCCCAGCTCGCCAGCCACACCGGGGTTTGTCTCCATCAGCATCTGGATCTGATGGATCATCTTCCCATTACATCTTCCACTGCCTTGGACCTGCTTCCCACCATTTTACCACAAAAGCACAATTCCAGGCAAATACATTCTTTCCACTCCAGCTCTGCAGAGAGCCACAGGTACCACCAGCTCCTGGCAGGACCCCGGGCCCTACCACAGGCTGCACACATCCTCCCCTATGGCCATCCAAGCTGCCAGGGTACCGTGCACTACCTCTAATCCGCTCCACTCGAATTCCTGGAATTCAGGAAACATCTGCCACGCTGCCTCACTTGTCAGCAGGGCCCTTCCCAGAGGGATCACACACATTTCTCATGCTACGCAGTGCCTGTCCCACACTCCTGCCTCAGTTCCACTTCCTGAGCCACGTTCAAGTGGAGAGCAGCAGGTCCTAGCCCAGACTCCGGGACAGCCTCAGTTTTCTCATCTTTCCCTAGGGCAGACAGCAAGCAACCTCTTCCTCTCTCCTGCCTTTGGATGTAGCTGTGTTACTCCCAAGGTCTGATATTCCTCTGCTCCCTTGCGGCACCTCTCCAGAGAGACCTGCAGTGCGCCCTGCTCGACGTGTCCCGGGAGGAACAGAGCTGGTGAGCACCACCACCACCACCACAGCGCCTGCCCCAGGGCAGAGCAGCCTTCCTGGATGCACCTTCCCCTGGCCAAGGCCTCGCCGGACAGGCTGGGACGTGACCCTGCCGTGCTCCTCGCCAGCTCGGGCCGTGCTCGGCACTGCTCCTGCCGTGGGACGCCTCACACCCTGCAGCCACAGCAGAAGAACACCTGTTTGGCCCCCAGTGCCAGGATGCTCGAGGCCACGGGCCCTATCCCTGACCAGATCTGACTCGCATCCTGCACTTGTGCACGCCCACGGCACGCACGGCAGCGGGGGCCCTGCGGCAGGCACGGGGTACACGAGTGCTTCACCCTTCCCCACTCCTGCACCACCACCCCAGGCGTTTCCTGGTACCTTTGGCGGAGGCATTGTTCTGCGAGGATGATGAGGGTCTCCTCTGTGTGAGGAAAACACCGGGTGCCATCGGCTGCGATCCCCTGTTAGGCTGGGCGACCCCAAAGGTGCTGGCCCCTGCGGTGTACTCGTGATCTGTGAGGCTGCTGGCCTGTGACTCCAGCTTCGGCTCGGGTGAGCTGCCTTCCTGAGCCGCTTTGCTTGCGTTGGGGGCTGACTGCTTCTTTTTGGTATTTTTTTTCTTCTTGCCTTTTTGTTCCTCCTTTAAAATGACAAAGATGAAGCTCAGATTAATCCCCAGGAGACCTTTAGCTAGGGCCAGCGGCGTTGCTTAGGGTCCTGATACAACGACACCCGCGGAGTTGGCCATGGACAAGCGCTCGGGGCTGCTCCGACACCGTCTCGCTCACAGCTGCACACACACGTTTGCCTCTCGTGCCTCTACGTCCTCGCTCTGTGCAGGGCCTCCTCGTTCCTTAACAGCCAGCTGGACCACACCGACACCGCCCCGGCACAGCAGCGTGCTCAGCATGAGCAAATCTCGCCATCTTCCACAAAAACTGGCACCTGCTATCTTCAGGGATCTTCACACCCTTGCACAACAGCGTGGAGGATATTAAACATCCCTCTGATTCAGCCTCTGCTTCCTGCTAGGACACACACGTCATCTCCTGACCTGCAGCTGCGGCTGGACATGCACAGCAGGACGGCAGTGGTCTGCCACTGTCCTGTGTCCCTTGCCTGCTTTCAGTTCCTTTCTTCATGAAACCCTGCCACCATCCTTAAAGCTCTTCTACTCAGTAGTCCACACCACAGAAGCCCAAGGCCACCACAACCTGCATCTCCACCAGCTTGCTGAGGTGCCTCACCAACCTCGCTCCAGCAGACCTCGTCACCTTAGCGCCTCACCACGTCACCTTTATGGGGCTTCTCTGAGCCCCTCAGAGACCAGACACTTAACAAACACCCCGACTGCCCCAGTTCCTTTCCTAAACTGACCCTTTGCTCACAGTTCTCCAAATCCTTGGAAGCAAACCCTGACACTTGTCAGCAGCCAACCTGCACAGACAGGCAATTGCACCAGCCAGGCTCTCACATACACATCAAATACACTCCTTTGGGGCAGCCTTCTATTCTACCCCAGGAGCCATTCTCACTCCTTCATCCTTCGCTGTGCTTTTGCTCTGTCCCCTGCTGCCTTGTGACACGGGCGGGTGTGCCGTGGCACCGCTGGGCTTGGAGCCCATTTGTTGCCCTGAGACTGCAGAGCCTCGTGTCCCTGGCAGGACCAAACGCTGCTGAGGGCTGGCACAGCGCTATGCTCAGGCACGGCCCTGCTGCTGGGGACAGGGCTCTCCTCTCCTGACAGCTCCTACTTCCCAAGCAGCCTCTCACCTGCTGTGACAGCTTGGCGGCGGCAGCGGCGAGTCCGGTTTCGATGGAGGCGACTCTCGTGCCTTCTCGCACCGGCCGGTCCTGCCGAGGCACTGAGGGGCCAACGCGCGCTGCAAGGAGAGCAGAGGCAGGTCAGGGGGCAGGAACGTGCCCGGGGCAGCAGCACAGCCGGCGCAGGGCAGCGGGCTCTGCCCTGCCCTGCCCAGCCAGGGGAGGTGGGGATGGTGCAGCCTCTGCCCTGCCCTCCCCGGCTGCGAGTGAAGGCACACGAGCCAGCAGCCTCCGGGCACGGTGGCGCGGGCAGAAGCTGCTGATAAAGGTGTCACACAGCTGAGCAGCCCCACAGCCACCCGAAGCCGAAGCCACGTGGGTTTGTGCCCACATCCTGGACTATGAGTGTCATTTCCAAAGGGACGGTGCTCCCCACAGCTGGGGGAGGACACGCAGGGCCACAAGCTGATGAGACCAAGCAGGGGCTGCTTGTCACACACAGCGCACACTGAGGGTCCCCTGCTCGTGGGCCACGTCAAAGGCCACTAGGGGCCCTCTTGCCTTTCACTGCCCCTGGTGAGCTCCAACGAACCCAGGCCAGGTCAAACCCTTCCAGACCATGAGCTTTGGCTGAGCCTGGAGGGGACTATTCCTACTCTCTCTCGCTATTCCCACAGTCAACACCTGAAATCCACGGACACTCAGCTGCCCAGGGATTGACCCACTGTTACACCACGGCTAAGGTGGCAACCAACTGATCCACCACTAAGAGTGTGAGGAAAATTAAACCAACCAAGGAATGACTTTTCCCTGCCAGCTGATTGAGGGAGGAAGGCTGAAACTGCTTGGCAGGAATCCCAGTGCATGGATCACCTCCCACTGTGCTGGAAAGGGTTAATCCTTCACACGATTAAGAAATCACTAATTGCGTGTTACAGTTTGCACACTCCTTGAAAAATGGCTGGTTCCAGTGATTTGCCTGACTCAGCCTGGGTCTGGCAGCACAGAGCACACAGACTTACCCGTCGGGCTGTAAGGGGCATCGTCTGAACTTTTCCGTTTCTTTGACCGGGATTTGAATACTGGATTATCCTCGTCTGATTCCAGAGAAGGGTAAACTACAGCAGGAAACAAAGGCAATCGTTTCAGTGTAGGAAACAGCTCTACCCTGCACAGAGGCCCCCTTGCTCTGTTCAGGTGCAGTGACCACAGGCACCACAGCTGGACGGTCCCCAGAAGTGCCACTGAGCATTCTGTCACAGCTGTGACACTCAGGGGACCTTCCTCTGCTCTCAGCCCCACATTGCTCTTGGGAGCTGCTGTCACTAAACTGTGACTGGCTCTCTATATTTCTCTGTAATCACAGAATATCCCGAGCTGGAAGGGAGCCACAAGAATCATTGAGTCCAGTTGCTGGCCCTGGCACAGGGTGCCCAGTGAAGCTGTGGCTGCCCCACCCCTGGAAATGTCCAAGGCCAGGTCAGACAGGGCTTGAAGAGACCTGGGATAGTGGCAAGTGTCCCTACCCACAGCAGAGGGTGGGACTAGACAGCCCTTGAAGGTCCCTTCCAACACAAACCACTCCATGATTCCATGATAATTAAGGCAGAACTGGTGTAACTGGTGCAAACTGGCTTTGTGCCCATTTCTGCTGCAGATGCTTCCTTTCTCTGCCAAAACTCAAAATAGCATTGGATCCCTTTTCCATGTACAGATTCAGCTTCTCACTCCTCTCAGCTGGAAGCTTAATTGCTACTGTGCAGACAAGGACATTTCTGTCCCAAGTAGCAGTACCTGACTCACATTTCTGGGACAGTCCCCTGTTTCTGGGTTGACCGCTGCAGTTTTGGGGGCTCTCCATGTTTCTTGAGAGTTCCTCACTGTGCCACGCCTCAGCCCCAGCCTGCCTGGGTGGCTGTACCACCCCGGGCCCTGCAGCCAGCCTGCTGGCCCGTGGCCTGTGCTCCCTCTGCTGCGCAGACCCCGTTCCGAGCCGCTCCTGCGCGCCCGGCCGGCCGCAGGGTGCCAGGCAGGAGGGAGCGCCCACGAGCAGAGGGGCATTCGGCCCCGGGCACACCCTCCCTGCTTCCCTCCTACTCACCATAATCCGAGTCCTTAAAACAGGCATCCAAGTGGTCCTGGTCCTCATCGTAATCCTCGATGTCGATGCTGTTCTTGGTGCTTTTCTTCAGCAGCCGCTTCCCAGCGTTTTTGTTGCCGCCACCACCAGATTTTTTCGAGTTTTGTGTGGAGAAGGAATTGTTCTTGGCCTGATTGGTGCCCCACGACGTCTGAAGGCAGGACTCTGAGGCCTGGAGGTTTGCCATGGAGAGCATGCCCTGGATGGCTTCCTGCGTGCTGGGGGAGGCAGGTGGCTGGCTGTGGGACACAGGGAGAAACACCGGAGCAGTCAGTGATCCCAGAAACACCAGCCCCTGCAGACAGCTCACTCCTTCCACGGCAGCTGTGCTAGGAGAGAGTCCCTGGTTCCTCTGAGTAGCTGGGCACACCACCAGGGCCAGTGGGGAATTCTATGGAACAGGAGTTCCACAGACAGCACCTCAGACGTGGGGGTGATGGCCCAGGAGCCAGGGAGGTGTGGGCAGGTCCCTGGGGGCTGTCAGTGCTCTGGGCAGGGCTCAGGGAACTTCCCAAAGCCCACAGCAGAATTTCTGACAGCACAGTGTCTCTACTACCAACTACCATCATCATCGTCATCCTCCTCCTAATCATCATCTTTTAATATCTATCTATCTCTCTCTCTCTCGCTCTCGCTCTACCTTTAATGTTATTTTTCTATGCTACCAAATCATCCTCCTCCTCCTCACCATATTTAACAGTACTATCTGTAGTCTGTACTACCAGCTCCTGTCAAAGGAGCACTCAGCATCAGCACTGCTGGGGGATGTTGTGGGGGGCTCTGCTCCAAACTGCCTGCAAGTTTTTGGTCCCAGTTCATACCATGGGCTGTCACCACTCCAGGAGCTGCTGGAAATTAATTCCGAGACTGGCAGAACATATCATCCAATATTTCCAGAACTCTGGAGTTTGGGCAAGTACTGAAATGCAAAAAAACCTCGCTGTGGCAATAATATTTGTTACGCTTGTTATACACTTGCTGTGCTATAGAAGCCATGGACATACAAGAGAATTAACAGCACCATGTCACTTTCTCCTGCTTGAGCTTAATCTGGCTCTGAATAATGTACAAGACCTGAAAGGAAGTTTCTGGGCTCTGATGGCATTTATTCATAATCCTGAAAATAAGTTAAGACTAGAGTTAGTTCACAACTCAACAAATAGAAGAACATCAGAAAACTTATTTAGGAAAGAGCCATTTAAATCCCTCCAGTATCATGTCTTCTCCTCTGCCTTCTCCCTAGCAAAGGAATATTTTGCATCATCTACAAGGAATTATATTTTCTTCCAATCTTTTTCCCTGAACTGTTTTTCCAAACACTGGACTCTCAAAACACTGCAAACAGACCATCAAATACTGACCACTAAATGGGCACATCGGAGAGGAACTGCCTTAAGCAACACAAACTTCAGCAAATAAATGGTGGGGTATGATCAAAAACAGTGGTTCTGAGAGTCAAACACCAACCTGAAAAGGGGGAAATGTCTCAGAGACAGAGCTGCACATGGGGCAGAGTGTTTCTCATTAGGGCACGTGCCTGGTGTGCCTCCATCAGGAGTATTTCAGCTTTCTAAGCCAAAAAAAATTCAAGAAGACTCAGGAAGCAATTTTGAAGCTCTGGAAGAGACATATCCCCTTTCTGTAGCTTCAGCAATGATTTTTTAAAAACCACATTTATGAAAGTAAACTACCAGAGACTTAAAATTACGGCTTAAAAAAGCATTTTAAGAGAGCACTGGAGCAGGAACAAAGCAGCCAAAGTGCTCCTGCCCCTGCTCTATCCCCACAGCCACCTCCAGACACACAGGAGGTGGCACTGGGGGACAGCTCAGGCCTGCCTCCAGCCCAGCTGCCTTGTTTTCCTGTCCTCAGGCTAAGAGCTGCTGTAGTGGATGCACAGAGAGGAGGGCACTCTGGCAGACACACTGGCAGGGGTTGGGTTTGTGCCAGCCATGGTGTGGCAGCAGGAGCAGGGCAGTGCCCGTCCCCTGTGCTGGCACGGCTCAGGCCCCACCTCAGATCCTGGGCTCAGTTCTGGGCTCCTCATGACAAGAAGGACCTGGAGGGGCTGGAGCGTGTCCAGAGAAGGGAGCAGAGCTGGGGAAGGGTCTGGAGCACCAGGAGTGGCTGAGGGAGCTGGGAAAGGGGCTCAGTCTGGAGCAAAGGAGGCTCAGGGCACTGCGGTACCAACCCAGGTGTGCCAAGAGCACGTGCCAGGGCAGGGGGACCGGGCAGACAGCTGTGCTGGGACGGGAGCAAGGCAGCACTGATGGCCTCAGGCTTCACCTCCTCAGTGAGCCGGGCACAGGAACGACCCCAGCACCCTGCATCACGCAGGGTATCGTGGAGGGAGCCACTGCCCCGCTCTTCACCACCAACTCTACCACTGCCATCTCTCTCCAAGGGTTCAGCCTCTCTAGGCAGATCTTCTCCTTCCTTCCTTCCTTCCATCAGCAATTACTGAGTCTTCTACCTGTATCCTCATTCTTAGAAACGGAATTTATAATATTTCAGCAGAATATTACTGATTGAGTGGTGGCTCTGGAGAAGTCACAGTTGTATAAAAGTATGGAACTCCAACAATTTCAAGCACAATTCCCAGTGTTTCGTTCCATTTTTGAATCAGACCTGGACACAACAAGTAATTTTGCTGCTTTCAAGATCAGGTGATGACCAGCCCTCCAAGCTTTTTCCATATTCCATTTCAGTTCTTCCAGCCTGTTCCCACATTCACAGCAGCCTTTCTGCAGGAGCTCTGTCCTTCCCTCTCCCTGCCTGGCTGACACACGGAGCTGAGCTGCAGTTCCCTGGAGCAATCTAGGTGATGCCATCAGGGCCTCTGGGGCGGCCAGCTGCTAATGACAGCCCAGTATTTTACAGAATAAAGTTTCCCATGATCCAGACAAGGATCTCTATCACAAAAAGCCCTGACCTGCTTCCCAAGTGGCTGCTGGGATGCAGCAGCTCCAGCCCTGGTGTGACAGGGACGCACACACAGCGTGCGGGTGTGAGAGGAGCGCTCCGTGCAGCACCCGCAGTGCACACACACAGACCCATAAATGCACACACAGACCCATAAATGCACACACAAACCCATAAATGCACACACAAACCCATAAATGCACACACAGACCCATAAATGCACACACAGACCCATAAATGCACACACAGACCCATAACTGCACACACACAGACCCATAAATGCACACACACAGACCATAAATGCACACACAAACCCATAAATGCACACATACAGACCCATAAATCCCCACATCCCCTGCCCTTAACGTGCCATGCCAGCAGAGAAAGATGGGAATTGTTCCTGGGAGCCAGACGTGACCGTGCTGGCATCGTGTTGCGACACAGGGTGTTTGCATATCGGGTTTCCTCCATTTTATTTTTAAAAAGCACGTTACGGCCATTTGAAAAGCCGAGCCTAATTATGAAATGAAACACAGTAATTACATTTACCAGGGGCTTTTCCCAATCAGGATGCAGCACGCGCTGCCAAAACGCAGCGTTTATCCCAGAGCCAGCGCTGATATGACACATTCCCACTGAACCACCCCACACAGAGCAGGAACTCAGCCCAGCCTGGGGACAGGACCGCCTGTGTGACTTTGGTTTCCGAAACCACAGAGTCTTCAAACACCCTGGGTACAGCGCCCAGGCTGAGGGGGGAAAGCAAAGGCCTGGGTCCTGCTCTATTCTGGCAGTTTAACCCCTTGCAGACAGCAAAAGACACCCCGAGCACGGCAGAGAGCTGTGTTACCCCCAGGATGGGCAGCAGAGTACACATGGCCAAGGAAGATTTCTGTGAGTTCCTATAATAGTTGATAAATTTTCTTTTTTTATACCGAACTTCCAGCATGGGAGTTTTATTAACCTGGCACCTTTATTACAGCATTAGACACACCTAACTACTTTTTGATGTGTCTAATGACCTGCCAAAATGTAACTGTAAAATCAGCATAAACACTCATCCCATTATGAACCATAATGCAGAATGGAAAAGGAACTCACAGGGTTGGTCAAACAGACAAGTGTTAACATGGTTATTTCTTTTGAAGAGCAGGAGCAGAGTTGGGGCCAAATCTGAAGAGATCAGGAAAATCCAGAACCACTGACCCAGCTGAGCTCAGACAACAAAAAACACTCAGTCTCCTAAATGCTGCAGACATGGACACTTCTCCCCATGCTCTCCACCACCACAGGAGATGGCTGTTTGGTCAACCCCTTCTTGCCAGGGAAGGGGCAGCAAGAGAGGCAAACCAGGACTGAATGGAGATCAGATCTCATCTCTGGAAACAGCAGCTGTGTCAAGAGAAGCCTTCTGCGGAGGTGCAGTGATTATGGGCCTTGATTTTAAAATCACTGGCCTTTTTCATCACCACTAGAGATAAAAAGAGAACTCAGAGGAGATTCCACGTGCCCCCATCTGTAGGAAAGCAGAGGTGTTCACCCAAGCACTTCCCAGTCCCCTGTTTCTTGGTGGGAAGGAGAATGATGACCAGAGGTGGGAGGGAGGGTGGACAGTTTCCTACATCCTTCTTTCAAGCAGCTGGAATTTGTGGCACCTTAGAATGCCTCATGGGAGAAATGCTGGCCATTTAGATTACTTGGTTACAACCTCACTACATCAAAAACCATAATTCCCACCCTCAAGCTGCAGTCTCTGAACTCCCTCCTCCTTTTGAATGATTCATCTGTTACAGCATTATTGCTAAAACTGATGTTCAGCATCTACAGATGTGAAATCCTCTATTTGTTCAAATTAGACCACCAAAACCTTTCCTACCTCTCCCTCCAGATCACAGGAAAGAGGAAGAGTTTGCTTACTGAGGAAAAGCAGTTAGCAAGCTGCACAACTCACTCTCACTCACACACAACCACAGAAGAGCAATTTTGCTCACAGGTAAGAGGAAAAAGCATCCCTTGGTGCGTACCTGTTGGTGTTATACTCTAAACCCCCAACTTCCTTGCTTGCCTGCAAAAGATCAAGAATTCCTGCTGAACTTCCACTCTCTTTCTTTACTTTGGAATTGCGTCCCGGCTTTGCCTCTGTGTCAATGTGAAGCAAATCTTCATCTGATGAGTCCTCGCTCTGCAAGAACAAGGAAAGGGCTCAAAAAAGATGCAAACTCACTGAGCTGCTCCACAAGAACAGCACAATCATTCCTGCAGCCTGCTGCTCCTCCCAAGACACAGGCCTAGCCCTTGGAGTTGGCTTTCTTTACACAAAAAAATAAAGAACAAAACTAAGTACATGGTAAAAGTCCATTTCCTCGCAGCCTGGAGGCACGGTAGGTTTTCCTTTCCCCTCCCCAAGCTTTGAGATCTGATCCTGTTCATGGGACCATCCCCCTTTAGCAGTGTGCAGGGGCTGTGCTGCCTTCCCAGCCCTGCTCCTGCTCTGCAGACCGTGACCCTCGAGGAGAGGAGGGGGCTCTGCCAGCCTGGGGCTCTGCCAGCCTGGGGCTCTGCCAGCCTGGGGCTGGGCGGGCTCAGGGCTGCGTCCTGCAGGACCACCAGTGCTGGCAGCCCAGACACGGGGACAGACCCACCCCTGGCACCCCCCGGCAGCAGACTGGGGAGACCAAGCAGAGGAACAGGACAGATGCGTGGGGACAGTGCCATGTGAGGCCCTGGAAGGAGCTGCCTGCCCCTGACCGGCTCTCTGGGGCTGAGACCTCCAGGCACTGCAGTCTGGTGACTGATTGAACAAGTTTTTCCCCCCTTCCTGCCCTACTTTCAGGCTCTACAGCTCCAGCCCTTATTGCCTGGAGTGCCAGGCTGCTGTCCCCAGGGGCTCCCTCCTCAGGCTCCTGCACCACCGGCCCCAGACCGCAGGCACTGACTCAGAGAGCTCTGCACGTCCTCCTGAATGTGCCAGACACAACCCCGGGGGAAAAGAATTCCTCAGTACTTAAGGCCAAACATTTTGGTCATCTTTGGTTCTGTCTGAACAAATTATTTTGCTTTTTCTGACTTATTCAGGTATTACAGTATGAATTTGTATTAACCACAGCCGGGCAAAACGTTTAATTTTAAGGTAATTTTATTTCCAGCACTGAGCTTCAGTGCTGACACAGAGCAAAATCACACCTGGGCTGTCCCACGGCTGCAGGTGAGCTACGCCCAGGTCACTGTCACTGCAGGGACTGGGCTGGGCTCCCCTGGCTCAGTGGTGCTCTAGATTTCAGCCCATAATGGGCAGAGGGACTCTGCCAAGTGACAGAAAACAAACACTTCAGGTGCTACATCACAGGAATAGAATCTCAGAATGGTTTGGGTTGGGAAGGACCTCAAAGAGCCTCGTGTTCTAGGAGTGCCTCCTTGTGAAGGTACAAGAACCTCATACCTTGTATGGCACCGACTCCACCTTTGGCTTCTTAACAGGAGTGTGCTGCAGGGCTTCCTTTTTATCTGATAAAACTGAATAAATAGAAAGAAACAAAAAGTCATGGGTTTTTTCCCTTCAAAAACCAGCCCTCCTATTCCACTTGCATTTGACTGACAGGTAAGACATGGCTTTATTTGTTACAAATCACCCAGATTTTAGAGACTGTGCTGATCACCTAAGGCTTTGCTGAGCAGATAGAGACAAACCAGGAAATATCCTTACAGGGCAGCTCTCTTTTTGCAGTGTTTTTCTTTCTTCTGATTGGAAACTCATCAATTTTCAGTTCACCATCATCAGACACATATTCATATTCATCCCGTACAGGTTTGGCTTTGTCCTCTTTAAAGTTCTGCAGTGACCCAAACACGCTGGTATTCAGGTGGGTTTTGACACCCTTTGAACTGAAAAAAAAATATTTACAAATCACTAACAGCACTCTGAGTACAAAACAGCTTGTGACTTGACAAACAATGAGTATCTCTATGCAGAAATCTCAGTCAAATTGAATTCTTTCAGGGATGCCAAAGCAATTAGAAAAATTTTACAAACTTATTTCTGAACCTGTGACTTGTATCTCAAAACAGGATTCTGACTACAGCACTAGAAGAAGTTTTAGTGATAGGGTATTTTCTATGTTGACCAGAAAGGCAAATTTTCATCTTCTTGTGTAAAAAATATAAATAATGACCTTTCAGTTTCCTTTTTTAGTTGCTGTGTGTTGTCATATTCTTACTTACCCAAGCAATTTCTTATTAGAGAAAGAGAATGTGAATTTGCTGTCCTTATTTCCTGATAAAGGCGTCTTTTCTGATTTGTGTTCCTCTTCCATTTTTAGAAGTGAATCAGGTTTACTGTTCTGAAAGGCAAAAGACCAAAACAAAATAAATAAATCAGTTAAATGACTCATTTATGTTTCAGCATCCCAGGTATCCTCAGAATCTATTCCTCTTTAGATAGAAACTGAATCCTAGAATCCCAGAATGGTTAAAGCCCACCCAGTGCCACCCCTGCCATGGCAGGGACACCTCCCACTGTCCCAGGCTGCTCCAGCCCCATCCAGCCTGGCCTTGGGCACTGCCAGGGATCCAGGGGCAGCCACAGCTGCTCTGGGCACCCTGTGCCAGGGCCTGCCCACCCCCATTATTTCAGTATTTCTCAACATTTCTTCCCAATATCCAAATAAGTTACCCCAAATATAGCAAGTGGCAGAGGATTTTGTAGCAGGAGAATTTGTTTGCACCTTTCCCACTAGAAGTTCACAATGAACAGCTATTTCAGGGAGAAAGCCTGTTAAACTTTCCCTTATCAAAAACCCTATTAAATTCTCCCTGCAGACAAAATGCTCTGGTTTATGAGTGAATTTCACTCACCCTGCATTAGCCCTCAAGGAAGGCAAGTTTTTAATCCATGGGGCATAATTCAGATTTCATTAATTTTAATTTTGTGCCATTAAAATTAGTTCTTGATTATTAGCTATTAGTTAATTGTTTATGAGTTATTGATTTCTCATTAGTTATTGATTTCAGACTTAAAGTAGTAGGACAGTGTCAGAGCAAGGATCACAAAAGGGATCAGCACAGAACTGTCTCACTGTTACCAGTCTGGTGTCACCATGGATAAATGGACAATTCAGCACAAGGATCCATCCACCCCCTCTTCCTCTATCAGGGATTAATTGACTATTTTCTGCTTAATTTTCTTCTCTTTGGGAACTGAAAAATTGCCTTGTTGTCTCTGCTTAGGCAGAGCCACAACAATTCTCTACCCTTGGCTTATCCCTGTGTGGTGGGATTTACCAGGAGACATTACCTTGTATTTCCATTTGGCTTCCGTTTTGCTTTTATTTTGCTCTCGAACTTCAAATTTCTCCACCTCATTCTGCTTGCTCGCAGATTCCTTATTGGGAACACTCAAAACATTCTTTGCAGCCTGGGAAAAAAGTCAGGAAAAAGTCCTGTGAATGAGGCTGGAGTGTTGGCATGTCAGAAACACAGGCTTTATCTGGAAAACAACGTGATTTGTTTGTGAAAACTCCCATTTATTCTTTTTGAACCCCAAACTGAGATTCAATCAAATATTGCTCCTTCAGAGTCTGAAGAGCAGCTGCACTTGTCCTTGGTACACCAACACGCTCCTCGCCCTGTCTGTCACCCCGTGACAGGTTTCACAATCTGCACACCAACTGTTACAACTTCAGAGGCATTTCAGGAAAGGTTTGTGGATATTTCTTCACAAACAGCATAGAACCATTCCTCTGTCAGTGCCCTGATGGATCCTGGCCTATACTGAAATCAGTAGCAAAATTCATGCTGAATTAAAGGGCATCAGAGTTAAAGGACATCAAAAAGAACCTTGTCCTACACGGGCAGAAGTGGAAGAAAACAATTGTTCTGTTTTCAGTCACTCATCCTAGAGCCACATCTCAGGCAAATGAGGTACTTTAGAAACAAGTTCTTTCATCACTGACACCTCTCCATATCAGTGGGTTTCTGGGAGGCTCCACGTCAATGAATAACCAAGCAAACACTCAAATCAGATCCCAAGCTGGCCAGAAGGAGGGCAGTGAGGCAGCAGTTACAAACCTCCCCTTGGCTTCTGCACAGCCAGGGTTTCACAACGTGCAGCACACGTTCCTTTCTGCACGAGGCTTATGCAGTGATTTTATCTCTCTGAGGGTGGGAGCAGAGGGAGAGGTTAAAACAGGACCCACCTTCCCCTTCTTTGGCGTCTCGATCTTGGTCAGAGCCTCCTTGGTGTGTGCCTCCAGCAGGTCGAGGTTGGGGATGGCTGGTGGCGGGCTCTCCTTCGCCTTCTTTCCTTTCTTCTTGCCTTCTCCCTTCACTTTCGGTGTTTTGGGAGGTTTGGGGGGCTTGGGAGGCTTCGGGGGTTTGGATGGCTTGAGTTGTTTGGGGGTTTTCACAGTTTTGGGAGTCTTTTTTTTAGGGAGCTGTTCTGCAGGTGGGGGCGGAGGGGTGACGCGGACGGGCGACGGAGTCTCCTCCTTCTCCTTCTCCTTCTCCTTCTCCTTCTCCTTCTCCTTCTCCTTCTCCTTCTCCTTGTCCCCAGGACAGACCTCCTCGGCCACAGCGTTGGCACTCGTGTCTGCTTTGCTGGCTTTTGAGGCGTTCTGCAGTTGGGCAGGGAACACGAGGTGCTCAGACACACTGTCCCACTTTGGATGTGCACCTGCACCCTCCATGAGCTGGGGAACAAACCCCAGAGGCCCCCAAAGGTGTGAGCGGGGGGATCTGCAGCACAGGTCAGTCTGGCCGAGGCCACAGCAACGCTCTGCTCACCAGTTCCCACCCCCAGCTCCCACCCCCACATTCCTCCAGTGTGGCCTGGAGTAACTCCAGAGGCTTGGTGGGGAAGGTGACTCTCACTGGGTTGTACCATCACGTGGCACCGTTCCGTGGCCTCTCCACACAGGATGGATAAAATGAACAGTCTCCTGCTTAAAAGGCTGATCAGCTTGAGCAAAAACCCTCTCCATTTAACTCTGATGTGATAAATATAGCAGAATCACATTTCATGCCCTCGGGAAAAATTAGCAGCAAAATAGCTGCCCAATTAAAATTAACACTGACTAATTAAAAAGAAATTAGTTTCTGCTTAACTTGCCATTCTGACAATCAGAAAACTTAAATACTACATCAAAGAGGATCAAAGGAGCAGACAGATTTCAGTTCTGAGGTCTCTGGACGTGGTTAGAAAGAGGGTGGAATGTTATTCTAATGTCTTCCCAAAGGAACTGAACCAGCTGTGGTCACCCTTTGCTGTCTCCCATCCCCACCCGGGGGGACACGGTACCACACCCAAATACCTCCATGCATTTTATAGCCTAGACCCCCAGTACAGCAAATACCATAAAACAGCACAAACCTCACTCAATCTTATTTCTTTGGCAAGGTCCTTGATAAGTTGTGCTGGTTTGAAGTTTTCTGGTAGTTCATCTTCATGCTCTGCTAAAGCCTGAAACACAACAAAGCCAAACCGCTGTTTCTGTGCGTGTTTTCTTCAAAAACAAACAAAAACACCCCTCTTGAAGTGACTGGTCCATTTTTTTCCTAAGAATTGAAATCAATCTTTACTGCATTAGACGTTCAAATAAGAAAAAAACCACATTTCCCCTGTTCTGGATGTTATTGTAACTAGTTGTCCCAAGAGAACAACAAAGTCAATCGTCTTTTTCAGTTATTATTGCATTTTCACAACTGCAGCATCACCTTGCTCACCCCCAGGTCTCCCAGTTCCTTCTCTTTGGCATCCTAGAACTGGATGCTTTGCAATGGAGATGTTACTTGGTCCAGAGTTCCCTCTCTGACAAACACATTCTATCAATCTGGGCTGCTTCTCCTACCTGTTTTTTAGTCCACGACCTGAAAGCACCATTGAGGATCTTTGCTCCTTGAAGGAGATGAGCAGGAGGTTGTTGTCCAGCTTTATGCAAACCTAAGCAGAGGAAAAACCCGGTGTCATTCAACCACTGGCAGCTACAGCTGTTTACAGAAAGCATTTAATGTGAAAATTGTAACTGGGAAAGCTGAACTTAACTCTTTGAGAGCTGGTCCCCACAAATGAACCCCTGCCACAACCTGATGGTAATAAGCAGTATTTTTACTGTGTCCCAGATCCAGCTGAGCCTTCCCACCCTGTGCTCCTGTCAGTTCTGGTTACACTGGCAGGGCTTTGGCTCCCCTCGCTCCCATTCCCAAGCTAACTTCCATGGGCACCCATCCCAGGCTCTGGGAATAAAAAGGAACCGTCCCTGGTTCTGTGATTCTGACTGAACCCTGAAAAAGCACCTTGTGGATTCTTTACACACATTTTCCTGGTTATAGGAGGATGTGGTGGGTGTCTCTGGACACATTTTACAGCAGGAGAAATGGAGGCAAAGAGCAAAGCAAGGCCGAATCTGTAACGAACATTTACACATGGATGTTCGGATCAGCTCTGCAGGAATTGGATCTGGAAGCATTTGAACTTCACAGAAAAGCTGGGTTTAATTCCCTGTGCTGTGCCTGGTGCTCCTGTGGCCCTGCACAGACCTGCCCAGCCAGGGGCAGGAGAGGGGAGGGCTGCTCTGTGCCCCAGGCTGACACGGCCCGGGGCTCGGAGGCTGAAACAGGGAATGAATCCCGACTGACAGGCAGCTCCAAACTAAGATGAACTTCCAGCATCATTTTATAAAGCAGTTTAGAGCTTCCCTTAGGCACAGGTAAGAGGGACAGCTCGGTCCCTCCGAGAGCGTGATGGCAGGAGGTTCAGGGTGAGCTGGGCCAGAGCAGCATGTTCTGCTGCTGTGCTCAAAGCCGTTTTTAAGCACTAGCAAGACCAGTTTGGGCCCCCTGTTCACCCTTTATGTGGACATCAGCATAAATTCAGGTAACTGTCCTCAGACCCCAAAGCTGAGCCATCAAGGCAGGCAAGGAAATGCAGCTTTACCTTTGAATTTCTCTAGTAGATGCTTCCCCATGTACCAACACGCCGTCTCAAAGTTTGGAAACTGGGTCAGACTGACAATTTTCAATCGCCTTTCTACTTCATATGCCCTGCAAGACAAAGCCACAGCAACGGGTGTGTCCCAGCAGCCCCAGGGCCACCTTGTGTCCCCTCTCTGTCCTGCTGCCACAGCAGCTGGTGCCAGGCCAAAGGCAAAGCATGGCAGCCCTGGTAAAATACTGAGATACACCTGTGTGATGGTTTTACTGCATGGTTTGCCCACTGCCTGTACTGCCTGACACTGGGCAGAGAGCCCAGCCGAGCAGGTGGGGGCTTGTCCAGCAGTGGAAGGCAGGTGCCAGGGTAAAACTGCAACAGTTCTTCCTTCAGGATGTGGCCCCATCAATCCAGGCACCTCAGGTATCCTCCCGGGCACTGTGCCTCAGGGGTCAGCACAGCTCAGGGTAACTCAGCACGAGGGAACACGGCCAGGGGGGACAGAGGTGGGTGCACCACCCAAAACTGCCCAGGAGCTACACCAGCATTACTGCCAATGATTCATTATTACTGATTTATTAAAAACTGAGCCTCTACACAACTTCAGATTTTAAAGACAGGTTACCTCATCTGCATTTCCACGCTTAGACTGTGTAGAAAATGTCCTGCAAAGGCCAGGCAGTCTACTGGTGTTAGAGTTGCATAAATCCAACCTAAAAGAGAGAGAAGAGTCCTCCAGACAAAATCTCGAAGGCCAGTACCACAGACTTTAACCCCAGCATGATGTCTGTACTTCACTGAGCACCTTCCTCCACAGGTACCCACACAGCCCAGCCCCAGAACCACACACTTTGAACAAAGCTGCCTCGGGGCCCTTCTTTGTTTTGCTACATAATGGCAGCTGCTTTCCTGTCTCCACAAAAACCTGTGGCAGCTCCTGACACGTGCTTTATCACAGTGTCAGGATCAGGTGTTTTCCAAACACGTATTTTCTTACAAAAATCTACTCAAGTTAGTGACTCTCTATAAATTGCTCTGTGTTTGTTCCACCATCTGCTCCACAGATGGTCATAAGAGAAACACCTACTTTCCACTTCTTACACCCAAGGTAAAATCCAAGTGTGTAAACATTTGGTGCAAGAATCTACTCACACACAGTGAGTCACTACTGTGGCACTCCTGGCTGCTGCCCCCTGAGCACTGGGCCCAGCTGCTGTCACTGCCTGCACTCAGGTTAAGGCTCAGGGTGGCTCTGCTTCATTTAAATGCACATAGAGGGACAGAAAGTCCCTGTCCCAGTTCCAGCAGGTAACGGGGAGGGCTGGAAACAGCCATGCAAATGAGGGAATTATTGTCCGTGCTGAGAGGAGGGTGAGGGACACGGGCTGGAGCAGAGCTGTGTTTGCCTCAAGCCCTGCACTGTTTCTGATTAACTCCCTATCCTCATGGAGCTCACCCCAGACACCAAAAAAACCAAAATGCACCATCCCAATATCCAGTGAAAGCCTGAGTCTATTAACCCATAAAATCTGTGACACCAAGGTCCTTGGCTTCATGTGCAACCACAAATGCACGTTCACACTCGTGCAGGCACCTGTTGTTCCTGAGTGGCACTGGGGATTCATGTCTGTGACAAGGATTTGGGGGTGTCATGGTCAGAATGCAAATTCATCCAACATAAACTGTCTGTTAGGTGTCAGAAAGCACCAGTGTGATGGTGGGTACAGAAAGGGAACTCATGAGTTACTACAACCCAGCTAGCCCATGAGGGGAACACTCTACCTACAAGTTTTACTTTTAAAAGGCTGCTAAAATATTAATAGGAAGCAGTAAAAGTTCTGGTTTGCTTTGTTCTGTTTGTAAGCACATGAAATAAAACCTCTACTGAGAATTAGACTTCATACTTTGTCAGAGAAAGGAGTCAAATGCCACCCCTCTGGCGTTCTGGAAGCGCTCCTCTGAAGGGTGAGGAGAGCCCTCCTGCCCCAGGCTGCTCACCTGATGGGATGAAGAGTGTCTGGCCTTGTTTAACGGTGCATTTGTAACATTTATCCACTTGGTCTGCAAAAAACATCTCACTGTGATTTGCTGCTGACTGCCAGCGTTCATATAGAGAAATATTTGCAGAGGCTGGTTTGATGAGATAAAAGATCTTTTCTCCCTGAATTAGAAATATAAAATTAGCAACAAGCAGCCAAACCAAACAACACTGCACTGGCACACACACACAAATATTTATCTAAATATACATGTAACATTGTGTATTTTGGCAGTATTTAAATAAAATTAATTATTCAGCTTTGTACAGAAGGGCTGAAATAATTAAATCACAGCTGACCACATCTGCTCAGATTTGTGGGAGTGATGGTGCAAAAGGTTTACAGTGCCAGGTCCCATCACACTGCAAAAACAGGACATGGTGTCTTTAGGGCCTAGGGTGATGTCTGTGCAGAAGGCACTAAACAAATATTAAAATCCTAACAGAGAGCAAATACACAGAGGACTTCCCTGCTCCAAGTGCTTCCTCACTCGGGAGGCCCTGGCACTGCTGGGAGTGCACCCACTTAGAGCAGGTAAGGCTCAGATACAGCAGGACAATGACGAAAAAACCTGAGAGCTGAATTTTGGGGAGAATTTTATGATGGTCTTTGTGTATAAATCTGAGTTTGTTGCCAGCTCCACCCGAGAGCCAGGCTCCCTCACCTTCAGCACGTGGTACCAGGCAGAAGCCCCCCCCGAGTCTATGTGGAAGTCAGTGTAGCTGTCCTTCACGCAGATCAGGCAGTACTTGGTCACTTTGGGCTTAGCCAGCAGAGCATCATCAGGCCAGTAATTCTCCACCCAGGACAGCTTCTTAACGATATCAGGAGGCTCTACAAAGCTGGACATCCTTACAGGGAGAAGGGAGAACACACAGGCAGCTTTTAGAACAGAGCACAAGGAGCCCGGCACGGCAAGAGGCGAGTGTGGCCGGTACTTGCATGGTGACCTGGAGCAGCTCCTCCTGTGGCAGTGGAACTGCTCTTCATTCAGAAAATTAGGGAAAACTCTTTACAGACAGAGATTTTAGGGTTTTTAAGTGCGATGACTTCACAACAATCCTTTGCCTTCTTTCAGCAGTATCATCTATGATCAAATATTTGCTGTTTGTAGCTTTCCTGCCTCTTGCTGCCCAGGCTCGGGTACCAGCACTGCTGTTACCACAGTCACCTTCCCAGCCCCCTTCAGAAGGGAAAGTGAAATGTGTGCCCTTTGACAGAAATCGTCTGGTGAACCTTAAAAATTAGCAAGTTAAGCTTAATATTAATAATAAAAATAACAATAACATTAATGCTTATGGATAAATAAGTCTCGATCTGATGCTGAAAATCAGCAATCTTATTTAGATTGACTAAATAATAGTAAAAGCTCAGAAGAAGGAAAAAGACTAATTTGGGTTGATAAAGTGAATGTATTTAAAATATAAGATCTACTGTATATATTTCTATAATCTATATGAATGAATCTATTTATTTACATTAAGAACATACTCGTACTGGATATGTATCTAAATTTATACACATTATTATCTTCATTCACATTGAACATATATTCCTAGTTATTTATTTGTATCACTCATATATTATATTTTTATCAAATATATAACATATACTATAATCACAGCTAAGAGAATGCAGTGGCATGACAACCAGGTATTAAGTGTTTCCTCCTAGAATGTGCTAAATTTTAGATTCAAACAGTCCAAAATTTGGGCTGATAGTGCAGGAGGTGAAGGCTCACTGCTAGGCACTCTAAAATACCACATCAGTAAGAGTATCTGCACTTCAAACCAATATTAAATGCTCCCACATGTCATTTGTGCTCAGTGTCAAGCCCTGATGACAATAGCTCCATTTCCAGGCAGGGAAGATGGAGCTGTGCATTCAATTAAACTGTCACTGTCTATGCTAAGAAATAAAATATTTGCTATTAATGTCTAGATTAGCAGTGTATGAGCGACAGCTCCAGCAGTCCTTCAGGAAAAAAGACATCCCATTATTTGGGGATAATGGCAGAAAGCTGAAAAAATCTCAGCCGAGGATCCCGGTGGTCTCAAACCTGCCGTGAGCAGAGCTGCTCTCTGCAGAGATGGGTGTACGCCACTAAATCCCAGCTACAGGGACCAGGGGAGTGCCTGGGAAAATGAGCTTGTCATTATCCACCAGCCTTCTTTTTAAAGCCTTCTTCTCCTCATTCTGCTGAAGCAGAATGCTCCCCAAAACAACCATTCTTTGTTTTTCTGCTGACATTCATTATCGTCTGTGCAGTGTTTGCATGCAAAAGGATCTTTTCCTTTTCCTGGCGCTTCCCTTCTGGAAGCATCAGCTCCCCCAGAGGGCTGCAGGGCCTGTGAAAACGACCTGAACAGTTTGGATGTGCCATATCTCACAGCTGCCCCTGCCCACTGCTGCCAGGAAAGCACGGCTCAGTTATGGCAGCACAGCTACAGAGGGCACTGCCATCAGCTAATCACGGACCCACAGCGCGGCTTGGGCTGCAAGGGACCCCAAAGATCATCTCATTCCCACCTACTCCATGGGCAGGGACACCTCCCACTGCCCCAGGCTGCTCCCAGCCCCAGTGTCCAGCCTGGCCTTGGGCACTGCCAGGGATCCAGGGGCAGCCACAGCTGCTCTGGGCACCCTGTGCCAGGGCCTCCCCACCCTCCCAGGCAGGAATTCCTTCCCAATACCCAACCCCTCTGATCTGCACCCCAGCCTGCCTTTGGGAAGTCAGCATCACCCTGACCCTGAGCTGCTGCCAGACAGATCACAGGTTACCTGGCAAGAGCACTGAAACCAGAACTAGAACACATGCTGTAGGATTACAGAATTATAACTAAATTCCAAAGTTATGCTCCTCAAAGGACACCCAGTGACGTGTCACTCTACACCTAAAGCTGGAGCAACCAGAAGCTGCTACCCCAGGGTTAAACAACATTCCCTGAAGAGGAAAAGCACTGGGGAAGGCAGAGGCTGGACCCAGCCACATATCCCAGATACAATGCAAGATTCAGTAATTTAAAATTATAATTTATATGTAACTCTATGTAAGTAATAGTAATATAATTCAAAAATAAACACATAGTATAGTATACAGCTATATTATTATACAGATATATGTTCTATACAAAATAATAAATTAAATACAAATTATAAATAAAATTAACTCTGTAGTAATTACCGTGCAGCAGGCTGGACCCTTACCTGGTGTCAGAGAACTCCAGGTTTGTGACGTTTAAGACCCTTTTCCTGTTTGTGCTGTAGTAGTAATCCACAAATTCCTTGAGTTTCATCTTGCAATCCTTCTGCTTGGTGACATCGGTGACATCCACGCTGCGCTCCGGCCCTGCAGGTGAATTCAGTGGAGAGGTTGATGCACAGCCTGCCTTGCCCCCTTTTCCGTGCTTGGGGGTGAGTTAACCTGCCCAGAGACGTCTCAGTCTTCTCACTTTCTGGCCTTCCCAGCCCTGGGATCCTCCCTGTTGCTTCTGGCTGTACCCACACAGACGCACGCACGTGAAAGACGTGTACACACATAAATACCCATCAAATGGTGCTGCTGCAGGCGTGTCCCTGGGAAAATCATCCCTGACACGCTTTGGCTGTTGCCTCTGGTGCAGAGCTGTGGAGAGCAGTGCAGGCTGGCTCAGCCTCACCACCAAGCTGCTACGCACAGCAAGAGGGGCTTGATGGCTCACTGCAAGCTCCCAGCACACAACAAACACTGAAACCAGCACAGCTCACGGCACAGACAATACTTTACAACGTATTTTACAATTCTCTACACAACTAGTTATTTCTAACCAGCAGCTGAGCTCGAGCAGGCCAATGGCAGCTGCTCGCCAGGTACCCACCGACGTAGTTCTCGACGTCGCTGACGTAGAAGGTGGGGGCAGGCACGGCCAGGCCCAGCCCGTCCTTCTTGGGCACCAGGATGGGCTCTGCGAAGCCCTTCTCCTCCAGGTACTCTGCTGTCAGCTGGCTGCCTGGCACTTTGACCACTATGTCCTCAGCACTGCCAAAGCAAGCACAGATTCAGTGGTGAGCGGCTTCCACGCCGTGCCTGGGACGTTCTGCGCTCCACTGCTCAAAGGAAGGCTCCAGGAAAAAGGAGTTCTATGTTAATTAGGTACACAAGCCAAAACCCCACTTACTGCAAAGCATGAAGGGCACAATAGCATCACGCAACATCAATCGCTCCAGCCTCATGCTCCAGCTACTGGGAAGTCCTAAAATAACACTTTACAGTGAAAGACCATCTTCCTCAGCTCTAGGATCAGTCGAGCTACCAGTGATCAATGTTAAAGGAATTAGTGTTTAACGTTCCACTCTAAAGAAGGTAAGATTAAAAACGTTACCCAATCTCAAATAATTGGCCCTAGGAATGCTTTGCAAGTCATTTTAAAGCTCAGGAAATACTCTGCAGATTATTTTGAAGTGGCAGGGACACCTTCCACTGTCCGAGGTTGCTCCAAGCCCTGTCCAGCCTGGCCTTGGGCACTGCCAGGGATCCAGGGGCAGCCACAGCTGCTCTGGGCACCCTGTGCCAGGGCCTGCCCACCCTCCCAGGGAAGAACCAATTTAATTGCCATCCCTGCTACTCTTGCTGCTCCTGGGCTATTTTGGTATTAAACATTTTCGAACAGAATGACACGAATTACGTTTTTTGCCTTTTTGCTCTCCTCAGTGTTCCCGCTGAGCTGAGACCCTCCCCAGCCCGCTCTGGGGGCTGTCATTGCTGCCCTGTGCTGGCAGCCAGCAGTGCTGCTCCTGGTCCCAGCCCCTCTCCCCTCCAGCCCGCTCTGGGGGCTGTCATTGCTGCCCTGTGCTGGCAGCCAGCAGTGCTGCTCCTGGTCCCAGCCCCTCTCCCCTCCAGCCCGCTCCGGGGGACGAGGGCTGGGGCCTGGCTGTCACACCTGCACATCTCACTCCTTTGCTTTGGAGGAGAAAACTTCTCCACAAGGCTTTGTGTTCGAGGCCTGGATCTCGCAGGCATTTCTTTGTGCTACAGACCCTTCTGTCTCAGGAGATTTCGTTTGGCAGCAGGATTTTCTTATGCACACGTTAATGAGAAACAAAGAGAAAAAACGGGGGGCTGTATTATTTATAACAATTTTGGAGTGACTCAGAGATCCTGTATGTGTGGCTGCAGTCTCAGAGGCCACCCGAGGTTACTGAAATCAGCCTGCCTGGGCCATAAATCTTTTTGAAAATGAGCTGTGCAACCTGTCAAACTGCAAATTACAAAAAAAAAAAAAAAGACAAACAGCAAAGATAAAAAACCTTGCAGGCCCCAGTAAAAATAGCCAGGCAAGTAAAAATACTGGATCCTAAGCTCAGCAAAACACATCTGTAAAAGCTGCAAAACACTTCCCAGAATTATTGTCAGTTTTTACCTTAAGCAGCCAAAGACTAGTATCTTAAATTAAATGTGAAATTAAATTCTCCATAAAAAGGAAGAAGTTCTGTGTTTACTTTGCCAGTCTCCAAGGATTCTTCTAAAATAATTAGTTATTAATAATTAAGGATTTATTTGGCTACAGCCTACATTAAAGAGCCAAAAGAAAATGATCACTCTGGCAAACGGCTGTGGAGCAGCCTAATGACATGTGGGACATGTCACCTAACAATTAGCACCATTCATTACCCCAGTGAGAGAGCCTTTGTCACCCAGCAACTGAGCATGTCATTGTTCTGTCCAAGATGGGGACAGACTTCAGCAAAGTCATTGGAATTTTGAGAACTGGAGAATTCTAAGCAGTAAGTGGGTTAGTTTCTTCTGAAAGTGGATGTTCTAGGAGCCAAACACACTCTGGTTCAGCCTGGAGAAGAGAAGGCTCTGGGGAAATCTTAGAGCCACTTTCAGTGCCTAAAGGGGGCTTATAGAAAACAGCGGGAGTGACTTCCTACAGAGGCAGGTAGTGATAGGACAAGGGAGAAGAGTTTTAAACTAGGAGAGATTTAGATTGGATATTGGGAAGGAATTGTTCCCTGTGAGGTGGGCAGGCCCTGGCACAGGGTGCCCAGAGCAGCTGTGGCTGCCCCTGGATCCCTGGCAGTGCCCAAGGCCAGGCTGGATGGGGCTGGAGCAGTCTGGGACAGTGGGAGGTGTCCCTGCCATGGCAGGGGTGGGATGGGATGAGCTTTTAGGTCCCTTCCCACCCAAGCCTTTCTATGATTCCATGATTCTTGCCTTCCCAAATCCTAGCATCGGTGGAAATCCCCAGGAACTGGGCTCAGCTGAGAGGAGATGCGACTACAGCTGCACAAACACAAAAAAGGGAAGAACCGGGGACATCTGCAATCAAACAGCCCTGATTTAATCATCTGCACTGTGCAATGCCTCCAGCACAGCCCATCCCCAGCCTCACAGGGCCCTGGCAGCACCAGCACTGCCCCTGCACCCCGTCCACCCCGAAAACCCACCTGGGAAACGTCCGACTTCGAAGCTCTTTTATAAACACCTGGCTCCCGTTCTGCACAGGCTTGACCTCCGTTGTCTGGCCGGTATCATGCTTATGCCAATTTCTTTTCTTTTTCACTGAAAAAGAATGAATTGGACAGCTATGTTAAATTGAATCTTAAGACATTAGTGGGAGGGACAAACCTTCATTTAATTTCTCATGCCAGCAGAGTGGAGGCAGCCCCCACTATGGTGCCCTGCAGATTTTAATATTGCTCTCAATGCCCCATTAGACAATTGTGGTGCAGCAGAAGATGCATTACAGAGCGAGCAGTGAGCGCTTGGGAGCACGAGGGCAGCAGCTGGGCAATTGCTGAGCTGCAGCCTCCCACAAACCCCGGCCCTGGACACCCTGGGCTCGCCACACTGACCGTCATCCTCGGCAGGAAACCCCCAGGAACCCCTTGGCACAGCCTGGGGAATGGATCTGTGGGATTGCACTGGTCAGGAGTTACCTCAGCCCAAAGCTCTGTCCAGCAGTGCCAGGTTTGATGTAGTTTGATGGGATTTTAGCTGTGCCCTGCACACAGTGTGGACAGAGAAGGGGAGGGGAGGGAAGGGGAAGAGGGAAGAGAGGGGAAGAGGAAAGGGAAAGGGAAAGGAAAAGGAAAAGGAAAAGGAAAAGGAAAAGGAAAAGGAAAAGGAAAAGGAAAAGGAAAAGGAAAAGGAAAAGGAAGGCGTTAGTTGCTAGAACTGCAGGGAAGGGAATTTATTACGGCTCAGACCTGCAGCTGATGACAGATTGAGGCCCCTTGACTGTGCTCCCAGTGAGGGATGGACACACAGGACAGTCCATCAGGGAAAAAGGGCTGGCAGGAATGAGCACATGTGAGCCAGTCGGGTTTCAGTGTGGTTTTGCCCTGCCTCTGACAGCCTGATAACACAAAGCAAGAAAAACTGGTCCTGCTTTTTCCCTGAGTCAGCACTATCTCCCTCAGCTGTTCCTGCTTCCAGAGGAACTCGCTTTAGTAGGAAACTGGTTTTTTCCGTATTTGTATCATTTAAAGCCTCTGTTAATAGAATTTTCATATGTCACATCATACTTTCATTCCCCACCCTTGTTTTACATCATGAAACTCAGTACCTCGCCCCGAGTCCAGACCTCTTCTCGAAACAGGGAGGGAAGGCAGCAGGCTCCTCACGGAGGGCACCCACTCCTCACTCTACACACACACACACACAGATCCACAAGCTTTTCCATTAGGAGAGGAATCTGGAGGCCAGAGCTATAATACACGAGATTTGGAAAGAGCAAACTTTGCTTTCCCGACCACAACCCTGGAACAACTCAAAGAAAGATATCTCCCAGTGAGTCCATCCCAGGTTTTGCACAAAGCATGTTGGGTTTATTAGTTCCATGCAGGCTCCAGCCTAGCTGGAGATATTCATTAAAGCTGCTAGTTCTTTATCTTAATGACTCTCAGGCTTAGTGTATTAATTCAATGCTCCTGGTAACAAAGGAAACAAGCCTGGCTTGAATGCCAAACCTTCCTCCTCTCCCTCCCTTTCCAGCCTCCGCCTCCTCCCCCTCTCAGCACATCCGAATCAACACCACGAGTGTGCTGATTGCACTTGCACTCTGAGTGCAAGTCCCAGGGAAAGAGGTGTCACTTGCCACAGGAAAATTAAAGAGCTTATCCTCTAAGCACGTTCCTTTATTACACTTCAGATAGCACGGAGCGTCGGGAAAGAAAGGCAACAGAATTAACAAATTCACTGCAGCTCTCCCAAAACCTCCAGGGAGCTGTTTGCCCTGGCACCAAGCGCTGGCAGGCATCCTCCTCTGCCAAGGGCTCCCCATCCACCTCTGCCATCCACCTCTGCCATGGGCGTCCCCATCCACCTCTGCCATGGGCATCCCCATCCACCTCTGCCATGGGCATCCCTGTCCATCTCTGCCATCCACCTCTGCCATGGGCGTCCCCATCCACCTCTGCCATGGGTGTCCCCATCCACCTCTGCCATGGGCTCCCCACCCAGCTCTGCCATGGGCTCCCNTCCACCTCTGCCACGGGCGTCCCCATCCACCTCTGCCATGGGTGTCCCCATCCACCTCTGCCATGGGCTCCCCACCCAGCTCTGCCATGGGCTCCCCGCCCAGCTCTCCTTCAGAGGCAGCCTGGATTCCTCGCTGCCAGAGCGTTCCCCAGGAGGGGCTGTCTCCTGGACGGCAGCTGCTCTCCATTACACCACATCAAACACTCGACCCTTGGCCATTTTCAGCCACACTTTCTGTATTTTATCTTTACCACAAATACCACGGTAAGGACTAAAGGCCCATTCCCATGTGCAACAGATCCCAGCTTTGGCCAGAAAAGCTACTTTTGTGTAATTTATCACAGATTTCATTTTCTGCAAATCTTTCTGATCCAAATTCAACCTGTGGGAAGTCCAATGGTGGAAAAGGAAATGTATTTTTACAAAAAATACATTTCAAAATGAGTAATTCACAGGTATAAGTATATTATTTCAAACATATTTTTGTAGGAGGGATCATCAACCTGAATGCTCGGGAAGAATGAAAGGGTGGTCAAGTACGGGACGGGGCTGCCCAGGGAGGTGCTGGAGTCCCCATTCCTGGAAGTGCTCACTGAACAGCTGGACGTGGCACTCGGGTCCTGACGAGCTGGTGGTCAGTCACAGGCTGGACTCGGTGACCTTGGAGTTTTTCCAGCCTAAATAACTGTTTGAGTTGGAAGGGACTTTAAAGCCCATCTTGTTCCAACCATGACCAGGGTGCTTCCACCCGAGCAGGGACACCCAGAAGCACCCTGTGAGCTCTCTACTGATCCACACTAAAGGTTGTAACTGCTTAAAGCCAGCCACAGCCTTTGGTTCACTTGCAGCTCTGTAACTCCATTGATTCCAAAGGATTTCTCCTGATTTTCACTGCTGCAAACGAGGCAGCAATCAAACCGAGCATTTCAGATTGTGTTATGAAAATGAGCCAAGCCTGCCCAAATGAAGGCCTTGCATTTTATTGAAATGATGTCAGAAAATGTTGGATGAATATGGATGATTTTTCCCAAAGAGGAGTCCCTACACATTTCATTAAACAAGAATGGCTTAAAATGCCATGTGACAGGAAGCAATCTTCTGAGAGCAACCACTCACCACAGCGGTAATGTGGAAAAATGTAAGGAGAGGAAAATGATTTTTAAATTTGACATCTGGAAAACATATCTGGTGGAAGACGAGCTCCAGAAATACACGTATATTTTTAAATCCAGACAAGTTGCATAACAGACAATTGGTGTCTGTGTTTCCCTTTGCTAATCTCACAATAATTAAATCCTACCAGTGAATTACTGGCGCTGGAACAACTCTCACTCCTTTCTTACGGAGCTGATGGTGCCGGAGAGCGGGTCTGAGCAGATCCTGGAGCAGCTCCCGAGCCAAGGGAGCGCTGTCCCTGCAGCAGGCCGTGCTCCGAGCACATTCCCAGCGATTCCCGAGCCAAGGGAGCGCTGTCCCTGCAGCAGGCCGTGCTCCGAGCACATTCCCAGCGATTCCCGAGCCAGGCCGCTCCCGCCTTCGCTGCATCCCTCTTTTCACTCCCCTGGCCTGTTGTACCCTGCAAGGAGGGGCTGCAGCATAACAGCCTCCTTCTTCCACAGGATCCCTGGTTCTACGCCTTCGTTCCTGGGGAAATTACTATGCAGCTTGTGACCTTGTCACCAAAACTCAAGGTAAGGACAGCAATAATTTATGTTTAAATAAATTATTTGCACGTCACTTCTTTGAAGGTTGGTCTTGTACGTCATTAACTGTCTGTGGTGTGTTCAGAGGGAGAAGACAAAGCGTCCCTGCTGTCCCACAGAAGGGGACGTTGGCCTGGGTTCCCACCACGCTGCATCCCCAGAGGGAAGAGGGTCAAGGGACACCTTCCGAGGCCCCAGCTGTAGAGCTGCCTCCAGGTCTGGGGCCCTGACATCAGGAGGACGTGGAGCTGCTGGAGTGATCCAGAGGAGGCCCTGGAGCTGCTCCAGGGCTGGAGCCCCTCTGGAGCCGGGCTGGGAGAGCTGGGGGTGCTCAGCTGGGGAAGAGAAGGCTCCAGGGAGAGCTCAGAGCCCCTTGCAGGGCCCAAAGGGGCTCCAGGAGAGCTGGAGAGGGACTGGGGACAAGGGATGGAGGGACAGGACACAGGGAATGGCTTCCCACTGCCAGAGGGCAGGGCTGGATGGGATCTTGGGCAGGAATTGTTCCCTGGGAGGGTGGGGAGGCCCTGGCACAGGGTGCCCAGAGCAGCTGTGGCTGCCCCTGGATCCCTGGCAGTGCCCAAGGCCAGGCTGGACACTGGGGCTGGGAGCAGCCTGGGGTAGTGGGAGGTGTCCCTGCCATGGCAGGGGTTGGAACTGTGCTCCAGCAGCACTTTCTGCTGGGCTGCATGGCCCAGGCTCTGGGACACATCAGTGGATTTTTATTTGGATAAAAATAACTGGATAGGCAGAAGCCTTTTTAAAAGCACCAGAATACTGTTGTCAATTCAACTCTCCCCATCATAACTGGTATATTAAACTTGCAATCTTTTTATCAAAACTGCCATGTCTTGAATTCTAGGATGATGCACCCCAGTTTTTATAGAATTGATATTCAATTCCCGATTACAGGCTTTTGCTGCTTCTGTCTGGGTTTTTCCCCTTGCACTGAAAAGTAGGTGCCTTTCATCATTTATAATTCAAAACAAGTGAAAGAAATCAAAGTATCAGACCCATCTCAATGTTATACATGGAGACCCTCAGAGGCTGGAGAGCCTGTGCTGCTGCTTCCCTCCTGGGTAAGGAACAGTCTGGGAGTGTCTGCAGCCACCCCCTTCCCAATCCCAAATCATTCACTTCAATACGATTTGTGGTTATTTGTGTAACCAGGAGTCCTCCAGCAAAACACAAGAAAGGCTGATTCTTTCAAACCAGAACATTTTGAGGGACATACTGATTTTGTTAAGGCTTTCAGAACCAGCCCCACAACAGGGATTTTGCCAAGTTCTCAGCTGGACCCTCTGGGAGACAGGAACAGCTGCAGGTCATTCAGGTTTCCAGTTCACATCTGATTTTTTAAAATTCATAGTGGAAAAACAATTCCCTTTTTTGCCCACAAAATGGACACTTCAGACTCCTCCCCTTTCCCTCTAGAAATTTTTTAAACTTTGACAATGAAGGAAATACAGAAATAATTGCTTGGGTAAAAATTCTGAACTTCCACTCGACAGGAGTCATTTTCCAGTCACCCCTTATTTCACACTAAATAAAAGTGAAATAACAGGATTCCTTCAGCTCCTGCCGGTGAGCATGGTGCTCTTCCTCTGCAGGATGCCCTGAGGTTGCAGAGCAGCAGGATCCTCCCTAGCACTGTTGCTTATTTATAATAACTGGTTTTCAAGCAAAGCATTTCATCTTTCACGGGGATTGGTTTCTTTTCTTTTTTTTTGTCCATTGTATAATAGAAAGAATTTGTGAATTAATCTGACCAAAGCAAACACATCCCACGATTCCTTCCCAGACAAAACTCCCACTGAGATCAACTGTCACTTTTGCTCAGGAGAACCTTTTTCCTGTGAAAGAACTGAAGAATTGGCACCCTCAGTGTATCCTCCAATTCTGACTGACACAGAAATCGCTGCTATTCTATATCCAGGCCAAGCACAACAAACTGTTTCTTACTCCTCTCATCTGCAGACAGAAAACACCGTGTAGGTTCCAAAACTCCCTGTATTAGCACTCAGCTGCCTCCATAGGGTTTTTCCAGCCCACGTTAGTGAGTGTGGGCACAATTCACGTGAGCAAGGACACTCATTTTTTTATGGGGCCGGGGACTGCAGTTTTCCAGGTAAGTGCCTCGCCTGAGCTCACACACGTGCCCAAGGCTGCAGCCAAAGCTCCGTGATCCAACCCGCAGCTTCCTCCCACTACCATCTTTCTTCACCCTCTGGTTTGAATTCCAATATTTATGGCACAGGGTTTTCAGGCGTGCCTTTTGTAGCCACCAAAGCAAAAAGCTCCCGTTGTTCGGACGCCCCGGCCCGGCTGCGTGTGGGTGCCTGGCTGCACGGGGGTACTCACAGGTCGACTTCCCGTGGGTTTTCTCACAGTTCGGACAATGATAGATGTCAATATCTGGTGCCTCTTCTTCTTCCACACCGACACAGCTGGAACACAAAAGGTGAATCTGACATTAGCCCGCCCGTGCCCAGGCACACAATGAATGATGAGAGCCCTGTGTCCCCATCCCCGTCCCCGTCCCCGTCCCCGTCCCCGTCCCCGTCCCAGCCAGGCCTGGGGGCCTCGTACGCTGGTACCGACTGTGTTTTGTGGCCTGCACTCCTGAGGTGTTGCTACTAAAGCTGCCAGCCAGAAGCCCGCTAGGAGCTCACTGTGGAACTCCACGAAAATGTGGCAGAGTCCCACAGAATGGTTTTTTCCCAAGGAGACCATTTTGCACCTCCACAGAGCTCTGCCAGCACCATCCCACGGAAACCTGATTAACAAAACACATCTTCACAAAATACGCGTGGGCAGCCGCGACGCACCAGAGAGATCTTGGCAAGGGACACCACGTGCACAACTTCCCCAGGTCCCACCTCTACTGCAGTGTAGGAGGACGAGGAGGTGAGGCAGACACCCAGCTCAGCGCTCCTGGCTGCCAGGGGCACGGGCCGTGCCGGGATGCCACCGAGGTGGGTTTGGATGGGACACACCAGCAGCACCCACAGCCCCTGGGGACACCCACGGACAATCCCACGGAGCACAGCACTGGGGAGGAGCCAAACACGTGGCAAAGGGTTGAAGCACCCAAGACAAGGAGCTGCTGCAGTCCGAGTGCCAAGCAGGCAGCTTGGTGATCCGGGTCCAGCACGATGCTGCTCCTGCCCACGGAGGAAGAGCAAAGGGGACTCTGCTCCTCATGCCTGTGCCAGGAGCAGCCCAGGCTGCAAGGTGCCACACAGAGAAGAGTTCAGTGGGGTGCTGTGGGATCCATCCCTTGTGCCTTGGCTCCGTAGGAGCTCAGATGGGCAAGAGCACCCGTGAGAGTCATCAAAGGCACCTTAAGCACCAGCCAAGCAAGGCTGGATCGCACTGTGCCGGGGGCTCTCCCGGGGTTTCTCTGCTTCACTGCCTGAAATGCCTCCTCAGTGCTCTGCAGGCAGCAGGGAACAGCTCCCGGCACGCTGAGCGAGCAGAGAGCACCTCCCAGTGCTCCTCAGCTCGCAGAGAACACCAACACTGCTTTTCTGCCAGGGAAAAGGCACGGGCAGGGGTCATGCAATGCCATCTCCATGCACAAGGCCTTCCACCAGCAGCGCTGAGTGCAGGAGTGCCGAGTTTACAGCTCCTGTTTCTGCCCCCGAGGAAGCAGAGCGGAGGATGCTTGCTCCACTCCCGAAGGCTGGGCAGCAGCATCAGCCAGTTCTACCAAGCACTGCACAGAACCTCTCAAATCATTCTCACCCTGTTCAAGCTCTGCAGGACAGCACCAGCATGTCCAAAAATCAGTTCAGCAATGGCAGAAATTCATACAGGGTGGACACAGCAGCAGCACCTGGTGCTGGCCCAGAAGCAGGAAGGCCGTGGCCTGGGTGGTGATAAAGGAGGGATAACACCATCCTGTGCCCAGCCCTCCCACACGAGTCCCTGCACCGCTCCCCGAGCAGCTCAGGGCTCTGGGTGCCCCTGGCAGGCTGTGCAGGTGTCCAAGAACCCACACAAGCACACCTGGGGCAGGGCAGCAGCTGTTAAAACGCACTGCGAGCCCCCACTGCCAGAGGTGGCTTTGAGAGCCCCAGTGACCCCGAGGCACGCGTGGTGCACGCCGCCAGCACAAACCACAGACACACCTGCTGCAGAGAGCAGCAGCACCTACACCAAGGCTGCAACCACGCTGGGAAAGGCCAAACTAGCTAAGATACACAAACACATCTTTTTTATTACCATTGTAAATGTTGGGTCAAAATAAGATCCTGCCAGAATCCTTGGTGGGTAGGGTGCCCCTGTTGCAGCTGCCAGTGTGGGAGCCAGCTCCCTTCAAAACAAAGAGCCCAGGGTGAGACAAGCCCTGCAACCAAAGCCAGAGACACTCTCATCTCTGTGAACCCAGACTGGGAACAGAAATCATTATTTTGGAATTGTGTCAAAGCAACTGCAGATTTGGCTGATTTTTTTCGTTAAACAGTTACTTGAAAAAATACAAAATTATTGTGCGTCCCTGGGAAGCCAGCACAGAAAACTGAAGTTTGCCGACAGGAAAAATCATCATCACAACAATCCAGTCCTCAGAATCCTGTACATGTATAGAGAAAAATATCAGATTGGTAGAAAACACCAGAAAAATTAGTAGAAAAATACCAGATTAATCAGTAGAAAATTTAAACAAGCCCTGGCAGATTAGAGCCAGCGTAAGAGAATGTAGAGGATTCTTTTACCCACAAAGCTGTGCCAGCTGCTTATGCCACTGGATTCAGCTTGCTAAGCTCGGTAAAGGTATGGATTAGGCTCTCTACAAGGGCTTGAAAAGTCTATATTTAACTAAAGCAAGGCGATGAGACCCTTGGCACGGGCCGGGAGAAGGTTTGCGACGGCTGCAGTGTGGTGGGAGCCATTGTTCTGAGAGCGAGCGAAACCTCTGACGAGAGCAGCGAGAAGTAAAAATAACCAACCTCAAACTCCAGCGGGCCCCTGGAAGACACAGTCAACTTTTCCAGCTACAGCACGGCCTTGGAATAAGGTTTGGCCACTTACAGCTGCTCACAGGGAGAAGCTGCTGCCCTCGCTGTGTGGGAAGCCGGGAGTGTGAAGTGCCCAAGGGATGCCCCAGCTGAACTGCCTCGGGACATCGGTAACCAAAATGCCAACCCCTTCCAGGCTGTGCTGCTCCTCTCAGCCAGCAGAGCTTGGCTCTCCAGCTGCTGCCACCAGCAGGACTGTCAAAGCCAGAGGCTGGAAAAGCCCTCAAAGACCACCGAGCCCAACATTCCCCAGCACTGCCAAGGCCACCGCTGACCCCTGTCCCCAAGTGCCACATGGCTGTTAAACCCCTCCAGGGATGGGGAGTCCACCACTGCCCCGGGCAGCTGTGCCAGGGCTGGACAGCCCTTTTGTGAGGGAAAACCCTTCCCAGACACCCCACAGAGCCCTCACTTGCTGTCCCATGGCTGTTAGTGCCTGAGGAGCTGCAGCCATGCAGTGCCAGCTGGGAACTGGGGGTGCCTCTGCTGTGCAGGGCAGGGATGCGGGATGAGGGATGCGGGATGAGGGATGTGGGATGTGGGATGTGGGATGAGGGATGAGGGATGCA
>VZRQ01007132.1:213339-225498 GCA_013397975.1 Machaerirhynchus nigripectus
GATGTGGGATGCGGGATGTGGGATGTGCGATGAGGGGTGTGGGATGAGGGATGAGGGATGTGGGATGTGGGATGAGGAAAGAGGGATGTGGGATGTGGGATGTGGGATGTGGGATGTGGGATGAGGGATGTGGGATGTGGGATGAGGGATGCGGGATGTGGGATGCGGGATGTGGGATGTGCGATGCGGGATGTGGGATGTGGGATGTGGGATGAGGAAAGAGGGATGTGGGATGTGGGATGTGGGATGTGGGATGTGGGATGAGGGATGTGGGATGTGGGATGAGGGATGCTGGAGCAGCCACCACCACCCCTCGCAGCTCAGGAAACCTTCCTGCCCAAACACAGCAAAGATGGCCTAAGAGTTTGATTAATTATCCTGCATCCAGGAATATCTTGTTGGAACAATTTTAACCAACCTAGTGGTTGATTTTTAAATGGTCGTTAAGTGATTTAACTCGTGTTGAGGCAGTGTAAAACTAATGTGATAATGAGATAAAAGGGAAACATTATTAAAAATGTATTTGAATTTTACCAAAACTGTTGTGGAGACAAAAATAATAATGACAAGTAAAGGCTTTGATATTGCAGCTGTTTAAGCTGATATCTCACCCATGTTACACAGACTTAAAGGAGAATTAGCACATTAGAAGCTTTTGCAGTCAGAGGCTACAAATTACATTTTTATTAGAAACTCTGCCCTTTGCCACTTTAAAATGAAATTGCTTCTGTGTTCGCAGTGAAGAGATGTTCAAGTTTCAATATTCTGATAAAGTTAACAATGATTTTTTTTTGTTATGCAGGCAACAATAATAAAAGGTGCGTAAATTAAACTGTTTTTATAGCATGAACGTTTCTGGAGACCTTGGGTTGTCATCTGCAGGGAGGTGACATTTTAAGTAGCTTCAGGAGCAAAATTAACCCACATAGTACCTGTTCTATCAGAACCATGTCACCTCCATTATCAACCAGAAGACATGTTTAGAAAAATAGAATAAAATAAACAAGAAAAAGGCTCTTAGATGGGAAGAAAATCAAATCTAGGAAAACAGAAATAGAGCCAAAGAAAAAGCAGGCTAACATCCCAACCCCTGAACCCAACCAAAGCCTTCCCTTCCCTTCCCTTCCCTTCCCTTCCCTTCCCTTCCCGGCACCGCTCCACCCCAACTCATGAGGACAAATCATCAAAGCTCCATGAAGTGCAGAAGAAGAATTCACAGCGTTTTTATAGGTCATAAGGTCATAATTAGTGATTAACCTGAGCTGACCCCTATCCCTTAGCGACGGGCATTCCTCGGCGTGTCACTGATCACGTGTTGCACAATAACGCTCTTCCTTCACAACAAGGTGTCATCTGTACAGAAGACACCTGCCCAGTTCCAGGAGCCTCCACCACCTGAACAAAGCCATAGGTCCTGCTCAAAAGCAGCACTTCCCAGCAGTGGAGAGGCTCACGCTTCATGTTTTGATGCCAGGTCAGTGTTAAGCGACAGCAGTTTCTTGTGCCCACATCCCAGCACCCAGAAATGCAACAGCCAACACTGTGAGCACAAAAGTTAAGAAAAGACAGAAAAGGGAAAAGAGGGAAGCCGTTTTGAGAGCAAGGAAATGAGCTGTTCCATGGGTTCACGTCTCCGGGGCTGCTTTCCTGGTGGCTTTACAGGGTGAACTCTGACCGGGCTCTCCCCTGTGCGCTCGCCTGTGCTCCAGAGCAAACAGACAAGCCTTTTCCTAAGCAGAAGGATTTGTCTCATCTAATCAGTCACATGTTTTCACAAAACAGATTTTGGAGAGCTGAAGCCTGCTGTCAGCTAGGGTTAAAGCAAAGCAGTGAGCTCAGGATTCATTTGGGAGAACAGGGACACACGCTGGTGCCACTTCAGCAGGAGACCCAGGACCAGGGACAGCAGAAGAAACCCCTGTGCTGGTGTGGGCTCAGGGGTGAGGGTGCCCTGCATGGACCTCTTTCATTAAGGCCTAAACAAGGGAGACCTCAGGCTGTACTGGACAGCCAGGATTTCACATCACCTCTCATGCGCTCACAGGAACACAAATGTGGAGGGAAGGGAAAGGGAAAGGGAAAGGGAAAGGGAAAGGGAAAGGGAAAGGGAAAGGCCTCCTTTGCAAGCTGAACAGCGTCTGCGCAGCCCCCGCAAGGAGCCCAGCAGCTTCAGCAACACCCGAGTGCAGGGACAGGGAACATCCTCACTGCTCATCAGACTGCTTGGACTGCTCTTCATCCCAGGAAAGGAGCTCAGCTTTCTGACTCAGTTTCCCCCCGACACAGTACCAGCAACACCTGCCCCATGGCCTCGAGGCTGCTGTTGTAAAACGAACACTCAGTGCTTTGGAAATGCCCGGCTCTCTGCAAGAGCTGGGCTGTGCTGCCCACACAGGCAGCTTTAAGAGGCTTCATAAAATCATAGAACATCCTCAGCTCAAAAGGACACACCAGGATCACCCAGTCCAGCCCCAGGCCCTGCACTGACACCCCAACAATGCCACCCTGGGCATCCCTGGCAGCGCTGTCCCAATGCTCCTGGAGCTCTGGCAGCCTCGGGGCCGTGCCCATTCCCTGGGGAGCCTGGGCAGTGCCCAGCACCCTCTGGGGGAAGCACCTTTGCTGATATCTACCCTAAGCCCCTGACACAGCTCCAGCCATTCCCTCGAGTCACCAGAGACTTGGAGCCTCCTGTAAGGAGATATCTGTGAGGGTTGCAGGGACCCGTGCAAGTCTGCACTGCCCTAAGGGCTCTTGGGCTTGTACCTAACTCTCACTGCCATCATCTGAATTCCATCGGTGAAACATTGTTCAGGATGACCAAAGTTTTTCAGGAGCCAGTGGAACCATCCACCTCCTGCGTGTGTTGAAATCAACACCTCTGAAGACAACCTGACAGTGTTCCTTCAAACCAAGCAGCTCTGATAGCAGCAGGAGATGAAATGACAGCGGCACAGATGTGCATCCACCACAACATTCCAGATCCACCCAGACAGCCGTGATGTCTTCCTTCCATCCTGACTTTTGGGCCTTGATGAACCACTATGGTTATTTCTGGGGCTGATGAGGGGAGGTCTGGTCTTGAACCAAAAACTGAGACCAAAACAAAACCAAGGCCCACTTGCAAGGCAGGAGCCTTGGACTGGGGGCTCCTCGAAGGGAGCGGTGCCCCAGCCGGAGCGATGCCCACGGCAGCGTGGCACTGTCCTTTCCAAACCACATCTGCTGCCGGCCCCTGAGCCAGAGACACAAATGTATGGCTGGTGACTCCGTGCTTTGCCTTGCTATAAATAATAAGGTTTCATTTCCTTCACAGAGCTTTTGATTTGTTTCCTTTGGGAGACTCACGGGTTATAATGGCATTAATTCCTATTTGCCAACCTTGTCCTTATAAATGAGGATCTTCATTAAACGAATGTTAAGCGATGAGCACTGTAATTAGGACAGATTTAAAATGCAGTGTGCCTAAATCAGAGACTGCCCAAGATGTTCTCTTTTTTATTAAGATATAATTTGAAGGAGAATTACTGCTTAGTTTAGAACGAATTATATTTTCCAACAACCTCTTCTCACTGAGGGAATGTACAGAGCAAGGAAATACACCTTGCTTCAGAAGTGAAGCCCAGCTCTCCTGATCCCTACTGGTGGCAGATGACACTCTCATGACACACAGGTGGGTGAAAAGTGCTGCATGAGACTCTTTTCCCCCTAATTATTCTGTGTCAACTCAAAATTCTATTCAATCTTGAGGTCATATAATTTAAAATAATTAAAGACTTAGAGACTGACCCCAACAATCAATCACACAATTCCAGCTGACTGCAATGCCTGTCATCTCGATGACCTCAGAGGCAGCACCTTGAAGAGGTGAACACCTTCACCACTGGCTGGGGAGAATGTCTCATGCCATTTTGTGCACAGCTCCCTGTCTCTTGCTCCATGCCCTGGCAGTGCCAGCCCAGGTCAAACCCCCTCCTCTGCCACGTGCAGGACCTGGGCTGGGCACAGGACACCTGTGGACCTGCTGCTGTGCCACGGCGCTGCTGCTGAAAACTGGGCTCGGCCTGTTCAGCAGAGAAGCTGCTCAGCCCTGTGTGATTACAGCTGCCCTGATGTTTGTTCTCCTCCTTCTCACCACTGGGTTTCCCAAAAGCAGACGGGAAATAAGCCAAGAGGGAGGGAACCAGAGAAAAAGACAGTGGTAAAAAGCAGGAATAAAACAAAACTCAAGGAAAAAAATTGCCAAGCCCAAATTAAACCCAAAAGGTCAAAAAGTCCATTAAACAAACAGAACAAAAATAACCTTCCTCTCAAAATCATTCTCTTAGGTTTGTTTATTCCTTGTGTAACTCCACTGAAAGAAGTGGCACTGGTCCACAAAAGAATCTGGCCACATCCAAAAATTCTTCCAGGCTGGGTGGCCATACTGCAACTGCAGGGAGCAAGAAGGGCTCACCCCGACCTGGGAGCAGGCAAGGTGACAAAGCAGACAACACCACTGTGCAGGCCTGCCACAGCACCCCAGTGCACCCCAGCCCTGCCCCAAAGGGTGCTGAGAGAGCGACCGAGCTCCTGCCCCGAGGGCTGAGCCAAGCCTGCAGGTGTGAGAAGTGACCTGGCCCGCACATCTCTGCTGCTTTCTTCCTCTCTCCCGCTCCTCTCACCAGTCACCTCCTGTTCTCTGTGTATGGTTTCTGTTTCATCTGCAACTGCCGTGCAGGTGCCAGCCAACAGCCGCAGCGCCGGCGGAGCCGCGACACGCGTCCCGCTGGGCGTGACACCCCGGCACAGCTCCGCTGCTCTGCTGCCCAGCCTCGAACAGCCGCACCTGAACACACGGCAGAGGGACTCAGAACAGAGCCAGGGAGCGGCAGCGCGTCCCGGCTCCCTCGCACAGCCACAGCCCGGTGCAGGGCAGGACCCTTCCCCACAGTGCAGCTCCCAGGGAGCGGCAGCGCATCCCGGCTCCCTCGCACAGCCACAGCCCGGTGCAGGGCAGGACCCTTCCCCACAGTGCAGCTCCCCGGCCTGCTGGCACCCAGCCCTGGGACCGGCACAGCGTCCCCTCCACCCCGCACACACAGGACTCCTGGCCAGCAGGACGACAGAGTCACGGAATCGTTTGCATTGGAAAAGACTCAGAAGAACATGGGGTCCGGTTTGCTCCATGGACCAGCCTGGCACTGCCCGTACAGGCTCGATGTCCTCAGACCCGCCACCCTCACAGGATACCCTAACCAGAGCCTCTGCCAGCAGAACAACTTCTCACACTAAGCTCGCCGATGGCTGAGATCTAAAAACAAGGGGGATGGACACTGAGCTTTTCCTGCTGAGGTCACTCAGAGCTTTACGGAGCAAAGGGCCCTTGCAAGAGGAGTCCTGGCCCTGGGGCTCTGCCTGCACGTAAACGCTGTGTCAGGTTAGTGCCCATTCACCAGGAAGAGGACTCACACATAAAATCGCCCTTTACCCTTCCTCCCTCCGGCTCCCAGCTCATCCCAGTCTGCACAGGCAACTCTCCAGATCCCCAAAAACCTCCTCTTCTATCTCCACGCATACTGCAAAACTTCTCTCTGGCATTAGTGCTGGGTTGATCAAATCAACCCCTGTTTATCTGCTGCACGTACCTGAGGGATGGAGTGATGAAGTGCATTCTCTCACATGCACTGAAGGCAAGCACAACAGTAAACAAAAGATCCTGGGAATGGACCAAATTTGATGATCATTTCAGAACCCACAGGCTGTATCCTGCCCAGTGCAGAAGGGAGTAGGAAAGAGAATTGTCTCAGGGAAAATAATCCTTGCATTACTGTATGATCAACAAAACTCTGGGATATTAGTGTCTCAGCACTTCTTCCTCACGCAGTGTGTCACCTCAGCTCTTGACCACTGCTCGAGGAAGAGCTCCAGGAGGCAGCCCACAGGAACAGCTCTCTGTCAGAACAGCCTTGCACAAACCCAGCACAAATCATCCTCCACAGAGAAGCGCTGCAATCCAGCTTTTGTGTGTTCTCACTCACAGGGCACGCTCTGCCCAAGCACAAGTCAAACTACTTCACAAACATATCTGCTACTAGCACGCACCTTTTGTTCCTCAGCAAAAACAAACTGGTGACATTGTATAAAAGAAATATCACCCACCTTGGAAAAAAGGAATCAGTGAAACAGAAATAAATGAAGTTTCTAGATCGCAGCAACCTGCAGCAACTGCACAGCCGTGGGCTTTGCCAGCCTCACACTGCTAAGTGGCCTGACTAGAACCTGTGCATGCCAGCAACAAATCTGTTACTCAGAGCTGGAAGTCAGAACCCCCAAAATCAGCCATGGCCCACTGCTCAGTTCCTTGAGACCCTACAGAACGAGGTCACAGCTTCAAGGTTCAGTGTAACCCATCACACATCCACGAGGAAGGGGGACACTGCCAGCTCCCGAGCCAGGACGTATCCAGACCCCAGAGGCCAGCACAGCCAGCTGCCACAGCAGACTGCTCTGAGTGACCCTGGCAGCCACCAGCCCGTGTGGCAGCGGGCAGCACTGTGCACCAGACGTGGCTTAGCCACAGCCTTTCTTTGCTGTCCCAAGGATCTGAAGATGAAAAGCATCTCTCTCTGGAATGGCACCCCACAGGTGGCCAAGCATGTAGGCCACCTTCCTGGGAGAGCAGGAGGAACCCCAAAAGCTGGGCTAAACCCAAGGAGCAGGAGCCAAGAGCAGCTGTGCAGCAACACAGAGCACTGTTCACCAAGCACTGCATGGCAAAGTGTATCCCTTATGTCTTGCCCTCTGCAGTTCTGGGAATTACCTTTAAAAATAAGCACATACTTATGGGGAAATCAGCCACTGTGTGAAACCCTCACAAACTGACCCCAGCCAAACTGACCCTGTCACTCCATTTCTCCTTCCAACAGGAACATTACTACAAACATCCCTGCTGCAGTATCAGCCGTGCAGGGCCCGCAGCTCAGCACACTGCCTGTGACACCGGCCTGTCACAAACCCATACCTGCAACCAGCGGGTCCCTCAGGAACGTTTCATTTGGTGACGTGTCCTCCAGAAGCCACAGTACTTGGAGCAACACCACTCCTTTGTATTTCACGTTCCTTCTCACCCCTCTTGACCGCACTGAGGATCTGCTCATCCTGCGTGCCACGCCCACAGCCACACGCACGGCAGGAGCAGGCTGGAGATGGGCAGTGCACGTGTGTGACTGAATGCCAGATAAACACAAATAAACGAAGCAGCAGCAAAGCCCCCGGCAGCATCGTTAACTTTGTACAGCAATAACTGCGTGTACCTGTGTGTATTTATACATCCTTGCATGTATTTATACACAGTAATGCAAATCTGAGCACTGCATGTGTTTGATTTGCTTTAATTGTGACATCCATTTATATAACCATTTATATAACTTATTTTTAAATCTGAGGTAACTTCTCACTGTAATTTGCATGAGCATGCTCAGATCTCACTAAAAATACTGATCAATGGTTGGTTCTCATTTTCAGACACAGTACCATTTTCATGTATTCTTTACAGACATCTATAAATACTTGAACACATGGAAATCCCGATAGTACCCTGACATTACCTTTCCATGCTCTGTTTTGCATGGCAAACACCCTGAACCAACTGCAACGCTCACAGGGGAAGCTCCAAAATTAGCCAACGGTACAAGGAGGAGGGAAGAAAGAACAGGAATGATTTTCACTGCCATATTTACAAAGAACTTACTATATTAAACCCTACAACCACACAATTAAAGAATGATAAATTATTAACAGAACCTCCAAACCATTCTTGACTGTTCCTGTTGTTGAGCTGCATAACCTGCTCTTGTATCTTTATTTCATTTCAGCACTTCAAATACATTTTCAAAAGATTAACATCGAATTTCAAATGACCTAATTACAGCTTTATCACATTTTATTCCTATTTCAAGATGCAAATTGGCTCTCTGTCTCCAGTACATCGACGCTGTGCTCTGCGGGTTCCTCCCATGCCGCTCTCGGGCTGCCTCAGTGCCACCATCACCAGTCCAGGTGACAGGGAGGGTCCCCTGCCCAGGGAGTGCTCAGCACTGTCCCACTGCTGCAGACAGCAGGAAGCAGGTAAGGCTCGTCAGGGCTCTGGGCAAGGGACCCAAACCTCCTCTGAACACACGGACAGAGGAGTTGGCAAGCTCAGTATCAGAACTGGCTGTGGCTGGACATTTTAAATGGAACCAAGCTCCCAGCTTCCTCTCGGGGAAGCACGTGGCACCTGCCTCGGATGGCCAGCACGGCCCTGGGCAGCACCAGCACGGCCCTGGGCAGCACCAGCACGGCCCTGGGCAGCACCAGCAGGGCCCTGGGCAGCACCAGCACGGCCCCGGGCAGCACCAGCACGGCCCTGGGCAGCACCAGCACGGCCCTGGGCAGCGCCAGCCCGCTGGGTAGCCAAGAGCAGCACTCACAGGGCCAGCAGCCAACAGCACTTTCCTGCTTGCACCTTTAGCATCTCCCTCTTTGGAAATACAACAACAAACCCCACACACTTTAATCCAGCTGAAGAGGACAAAGAAAAGAGAATCCCAGTGAAGCTCAAAGTACTCTTGAAGAAGGATTTCCTTCACCTCAGTCCCCAGTGGGACAGTTTACTCCTCCAGTCCTATTCTGGCAAACTAGGTCCCTTCAAGATGAGGCCTTTCCTCTCCCTCCTTATCAAAGCTTTTGTGTGGCTTTCTGCCGTTTACCAGCACAACACATTTAAAAGTTTAAAAAATAAATCTGAAATCAAATGTAACAAAGTAACAAAGTAACTTGTCTAAAACTGATTTCCTTAAGTTTCAGATTACACCACTACTGGTGAATAATAATGCAGACATGAATTTGTTGCCAACAGGAAACGCTGTAGGATGGGATGGGATGGGATGGGATGGAAGAATAGAATAGAATAGAATAGAATAGAATAGAATAGAACTCTCCCAAGTTGCAAGGGACCCCCAAGGATCACCCAGTCCAACTCCTGGCCCTGCACAGACACCCCAACACCCCCACCCTGGGCATCCCTGGCAGCGCTGCCCAAACGCTCCTGGAGCTCTGGCAGCCTCGGGGCCGTGCCCATTCCCTGGGGAGCCTGGGCAGTGCCCAGCACCCTCTGGGGAAGAATCTTTTCCTGATATCCAGCCTAAATATATGTCACACTCTCATTTAATTTTGAGTCTATTTTCACGTTACTCCAAGTGTGTTAGAAATGCCTAATTTCACTTTTTGGCAACTAGCTTGGTCCAAACTGAGAGGGAAACCCCAACATATTTCTTAAAAACCCACGATTTTGAACTGCAGAATGCCAACCCTGGCAGGAGGTTGGAACAAGATGAGGTTTAAGGTCCCTTCCAACCCAAATGATTCTGGGATTCTATGGGAAGTCATAAGTTTCCTCTTTTTCTGCAGATACTTTCCTTGCCTTTTTATAAACACGACATAAAGTGTTACTATTGTTTCCCTGCTTGTGACTTATCAACACAAAATCAGAGCTCAGCCTTGCTCTTCTCAAAGGGAAAACCTTACCTGCCTGAGTCCTTCCAGCCCATGCAGGCTGTGCTCCACAAGACATACCTCCTTAAAAAGTGATTGGGACACTTTCTGTGCCAGTTCTGCCCCCTTGAAGCCCCGTGGCATGAGCAGGACCTGGAATGCCAGCGGCCAGTGCCACTGAGCCTCCCCACCAGCACGGTTTGCAGTCAAAGCAAACAGTCCTGCTCTGAGAGGCATTTCAGAGCTCCAAGAACGGAAGGAAACACAAAATTCAGGAAGAGCAGTGAAAAGGCAGCAGCAGCCAGCAGGTTCAGGCTGTGGCCGTGGGCAGCCAGACAGGCTCTGCTCCCACTCACTGCGATTCCGGGTAAGTGCTCTTCAGAAACACCTCCTTGGCACATGTTTTCCTTCCTCAAACCATTCACCAACTCTCACACCACAAAAAAGCAGAAAAAATTATTCTGAAGAGCATTTGTAGCAAGTGCTTTGTATCTGAAAAACTTCCTTGCACCAAAGCATAAAACAACAGTTCTGCTTGTTCTAAATAAAAAACTCCAGCAACCAAAAAACCCCAACTAAACAACAAAACCTGCCCACCCTCCCTGCAGAAAGCCTCCTGGGAAAAAGCTTAGGTTTGAGAACCTAAAAACATCAGGGCTTGGCTCATTATTGAACACTAAAGGCAACAGCAGTTCTGATCGCAACCGACACGTCGAATAGATCATTTCCTAAAGCCCCTTGCTTTGGAAGCATCAGGGAACAACCCCAGCTCCAGCCTATTCCAGCCCTCTGGGTATTTTTTAAATAGGATTGTAATTGAACTTCAGCAACTACTTTGGTTCAGCATTTTTAAACTGAAAAATATAGCAGTATGGTAAAAAGGGACATAAACTGTTTATGGGACTTAAGCAGCAGCCAACACCCGTTCAGGGCGGCCCCCGACTGTAACTGTGAGCAGAGCACTCTGCCCAGTACCCCACTCGGTGCAGGACTGCTCTTCACACCATCTCCTCACTGCTGAGGTCACTCTCAGCACCCACTTCCCTCCCTGCTCCCCTCCCGTGCGCTCTGCAAACGTCAGGAGTGAATCTGAAACAGGAGCTCCCACTTTTCAGTCACACCCGCAGCATCCCGCCAGGGCAGGGGGCTGTGCCCAGCCTGCAAACCAAAGGAACATCACCACACTCCCTGTGACCTGTGACAGGAGGAGCACACAGCTGCTCACACCCAAACCTTGGACTGCCTGAGATGCAAAATAAGGTGATTTTTGCTGGGAAAAAATGAAACCCAGAATGGAATCCCACAAAACTCCAGAAGGGTGAGCACATGGCATTACCTGCCTTTCCAGAAACCACAATATGCATGCAGTTCTATTGATTCCAACAGCAGATATAATGAGAGCTACAGATTGCAACACCCAGTCAGAAGTCATCGTGGATTGTCACTCCCCTGTCCTGCCAGGCTCTCAAGGAGCACCGTGCACTCTGGACACCCATCCAGCCTTAAAGAGAGCATTTTCCAAGGATCCCAAGCAGCAGAGGCTGGCTGCACGCACTGACAGGTTTGCTGGGTTCCACAGAACAGGAACTGCCCAGGCTGGGGCTGCTCGGCTGCCACTCAGTGTCAGTCAGAGCCCGGCACGCGGGGAGCCAGGAGGACACCTGTGACAGCAAATTCCAGTCTGGAGGCTGAGGTTCCGGGGTTCTACTGAGGCAGCTCCAGTGGCCTGCCAGCCATCAGGATGGGAAACTCAGCAAGCACAGACCTTAACTCTGCTGCCAGCCCTTCCAGTCTCTTCTGACTCGGCCTTCTAGAAAAGCTCCACTCCCCTTCCTCTTCTAGAGATAAACTATTAAATTTCTTCATTATGTTACATATTACATCTAAAATATTAATGTACTCAGATTAACATGCACACATGAGAGAGAGTTAAGTCAAAGCCAACCAAAGAGAAATTAATGGATTTCCCAAAAACTCGGGAGGAAAGGAGAGGCAAAGCCAGCAATAAAACCTTGTCATCCCATATCTCTGTCCTCTGTATGAATCTCGGTGTTTAATTGGTATGTCTGAAAATATAGAATCCCAGAATGGTTTGGATTGGCAGAATCTTAAATCCCATCTCATTCCACCCCCTGTCATGGGCAGGGACTCCTCCCACTGTCCCAGGCTGCTCCAAGCCCCGTCCAGCCTGGCCTTGGACACTGCCAGGGATCCAGGGGCAGCCACAGCTGCTCCGGGCACCCTGTGCCAGGGCCTGCCCACCCTCATAGGGAACAATTCCTTCCCAGTATCCCATCCAGCCCGGCCCTCTGGCAGTTGCAAACCACTGCCCCTTGTCCTGTCACTCCTGGCCCTTGTCAAAATCCCTCTCCAATTATATTGGAGCCCTTTCATTTTAATTATATACAAATACTGTGCATTTAACACAGCGTTCTGTCTTTAACAATTTACACAGCAACTTTAAATCCAGAGGGTCTTTAGTGCCCACAGTTCTACAAAGCTCACGGGGATCGCTGCATCGCTCCAGCCCGAGCATCAGCACTCTGCGGCCACAGACAGAAATGCTGAAGGACCAAGGGAAGCAGAAAGAAACGTGCAACAGTCCCTCGAAATGAATGTCCGGACTGTCGCACGGGACTGTGA
>VZRQ01007132.1:239722-289616 GCA_013397975.1 Machaerirhynchus nigripectus
GCGGCGGGGCCCTTCCTGCCCCGGGGCCGCCCGCGCTGGGCCGCTGCCCGGACACCGCCTCGCAGGCGGGAGACGACAACAAAACCGGGCCGGGGCGCCTGCCCTGGGCTTCCCCCGACCCGAAATCCTCCCCCGGCCGCTGCTCAGCCCTGCCGGGGGCCGACTGCGGCACACGCCGAGCATCGCTGCTCGTTAACACAAACAATTAGTGCGGGAGGATTCCCGGTGCTGTCGCTGATGGCACAGAACCGACAGTGGCCCCGGGTCCCACCCAAATAGCGGATTCTCCCAGTTTAGCTCTGGGCGCTGGTTATTCCGTGCCGGCTCCCAGGCTGGGCTCGGAAAGGAAAGCCGCTGGGAGAGGGGACAAGGGGTGCCCCGCACCCGCAGCGGAACCAGCGAGCGGGGAATGCTGTCAGGACAGACAGGAGCCGGGAATGCTGTCAGGACAGAGAGGAGCCGGGAATGCTGTCAGGACAGACAGGGGCCGGGAATGCTGGCAGGACAGAGAGGAGCCGGGAATGCTGTCAGGACAGACAGGAGCCGGGAATGCTGGCAGGACAGACAGGTGCTGGCGCGGGGCGAGCCCCACTGCGGGGAGCGGGGAGCGCAGGGACACGACCCCTCCCGGGTGCTGCGGGGGCTCGGAGCCGGGCAGAGGAGGGAAGGCTGCCCGCTGTCCCCTGTGGAAGGGAACGCGGCGGTGCTGCTGGGCAGGGCAGGGGCAGCAGGGCACCGAGCGGACGGGCACGGCTGGGGGGAAGGCTCCCCAGTTTAGGTGTAAATCTGCAACCCATGTTCTGTCAGCTGGACCTTGTGTAACACTCACCGGGTCCCGGCTCTGAAGAGGCATTGCCCACCACCTTGTGTATCAACCTCTGTGAGCACCTGTAGTTGTCTTTTTCTTCTTTAAACATCATTATTAATAATGTTTGAATGCCCCCGTTATTTCTGTCTTATTTACATCTCTTCAACCGTCTGACGTTGAGAGGTGACATCTACAGGAGCTGCACACCCCAGCAAAGCCAGGGCATGACTCCAACCAGGTGTGGTGTCCCCCAGCAGTGGGTGAATCACAGAATCGCAGGATGGTTTGGGTTGGAAGGGGCCTTAAAGCCCACCCAGTGCCACCCCTGCCAGGGGCAGGGCACCTCCCACTGTCCCAGGCTGCTCCCAGCCCCAGTGTCCAGCCTGGCCTTGGGCACTGCCAGGACCAGGGCAGCCACAACCGAAGGCCATGCTTCCCTCCTCGCCTTTCAGGAGGACACCACAGATCCTGCCAACTCAACCACTTGACTTGGGCATAGGAAAAACTTTTATTTACATGTTAATTAAAAAAATACTTGACAAAAAAGGCATACAGTATTTTATACTAAAAGAATAAAGATTTTTATTAAGCACTGTAAGTTGCATTCAATAGCCTTCAAAGACACCACACCACAATCCATCTACAACCAGCCAAACCCAACAGTAGTTCATTCTTGCACAATCCATGAGTTGGGGCAGAACTCCCTTCAACTTACATTAAGATACCTACTTAGCTCTGGCGGGCAGGGAATGGGGAATTACACCTCATTTCTGATCACTAATGTGTGATGAAGAGCATCAGGAGAATTATATGAAAACGAATATAAAGAAATGATTCTGATTTTGAAGTACATTAAGTTTGGAAACACTAACAAAAACATCAAAATGATACAGGTATATTTGCTTATACTAAATTCTTGATGGGAAAGTTCTCAAGAACAAGCCATTTGTTTCCTGCTACAGAAGGGGGGTACTTTTTTTTTGAAGATCAAAGCGTTTTTTTTTGTTTTTCACAGAATTTCATATTTGCTAATATGAAGGCATAAAACAGCAACAGAGAACAATAATGCATACAGCAATGAGTACACCAGGGTAACGTTGATATTCAAAACGGCTAGATAATTTTTTTTTTAAAGTTTTAGAATAAATGCAACAGAGGTCAATAATCACAAAATTTTAAGGTTAGAGCAAGATCAGTCAATGACTAAACATAGTTAACATCTTTTATAGGACTATTACTGATTATTAGCTTTTTTTGTTTTGCAAATGGGCACAGTACTTGTAAGAATGGAAGAAAGAGGACAATAACATGCATAATATTAACTACACACTTTAAAAATCATGAACCATGCAGAAGTTTAGCTCAAATAGTAGTACTAATGGTCTACGTCTGATTCAAAACCACATAGTTCATTGATCACGGATGCATGGTATTAGTCACAAAAAGTTTCCCAACACATTGTGTTTGTTTTGAAAGGTCGTTTGCATCTTCTATGATTTCAAGTTTATCTCCGTTTAACTCGCTCGTAACAGATGTATGATGTCTATTGAACTCAGCAGAACTGCAGTGTTACTGAGAATTGGTAGTTTCGAGAGTTTGCACATTTTTAACACAAAAGAACCACGGCAACGGTGATGAGATTTCAGAAAGAAAAAACTGTGGTTGTGCCTTTTTCCCCCCATAATCATGAAATCAAAGCCTTAAAGAAAGCTTTATTGTGACACAGTAATGCAAAATCAAATATAATGGCATACATATGGTGCCAAGTACTAAAAATTATAGTTTTAAGCTATATATACTTAAAGACTGCCAAAATTTGTTTTCTTTATATTTCAAAAAACAAAACTACAAGCTTTTGTCATAACCAGTTTAAACTTTATGTATACTTCATTTTAAGTGCGGGAGTCAAATGCTCTTCATTTTCTTTTTTTTTTTTTTTTGTTTTATTGTAGCATTTTGACTACAACTGGTTAAAACTAAAAAAATGTGTTGTTTAAATCTCTGACATCAAAGAGGGATCCGAATTTCCAAAGTCCTCATTTTTCTCTTACGGAAAGGAAAAAATGTACGTAACTGTAGGCTCTCTTTCTTTCCAGATATTCCTAATCCTGACCCTTCCCAACATCCTTCACCCTCTATAAAAAATAAGTTTACTCTTCTTTTTTTAAGACAGTGGCCTCAAGAGCATCATCTTTATGGCAAACACTGTCTGCATTTAGTGCATTTAAGTGAGGATTCGTATTGCACATTTTAGAGTCATTACTCAAGGCACTTTCAGACTGATTGGAAGCCCTGATGTCTCCTGTATTCCCATTCATCTGGGAAGCTGGTTTTTCCTCAGTCACAACTCCATTTTCAGCCAGGGATCCATCTGAAGACACAAGTGAGGATTTAGATTCCTCGGATTTTGACTTAAGTTCTTTGGCTACTTCTTCTGCTGAAGCAGCGTAAGGAGGTTTGCCCTAGTTGTTAAAAAAAGAAGAGAATTACTGAAGAACCAGTGCTAAAAATGTATATAAATGTACAGTCTGATATAAGGACACTACAACAGGCAGCATGCAGGGCACAGGATCGTGAGTGAACACCAAATATTAGGCATTGCTGAAAGAAGTGGCCCACGAAATACACAGAGAGGATTTTCGGTGTTCCCCAGAGCCTTCTGATGCCCCCGGGGCAAATGCTTTCGTTCTAACTTGCATGTTGCCCTCCTTTCACAACATCAGAGCTACACAAATGTCTGAAACACCAGAACTGAGAACCAGTGTAGGGCTGAACTCTGCTTCCTGGCCCGTGTGTTTCGTGACTGGGAGGCAGGATTCCGCGTTCCTCAAACACAAACCCGGCTGCTCCCAGCCAGCGCTGGAGGGGTGCAGAGGCACCATGCACTATTCCCTGCACCAAGCTATATGCTTCCAAGATTAGGAAAGGGTTTCATTAAAAAGCATATAGTAAAATCTTACAAGACTGAGTATAGCCATAAAAACCAGACTGATGCAGCATACAATTAGTTTTTAAGTATTTATAATTAATCTTAGCATTCCAGAAACATAATAGGCTTTAAACAAACCCAAAAAAAGCAGGTAAGGCTGCTAAGAAGCAGCACCCTGGTCTGTCACACTGTTCACAAGGTCAAGTGCTAAGAAATGGCTTAAGACAGGGACACCTCAAACAGCAGCAAACAGCTTTGCAGTATAAAAACCTCAGTTTTTACCTACTACAACACCTGCACTAAGCTGCTGAAGGATTTTACAGAAGGACTTTGCAGGTGAGTCAGAACTGCTGTTCTCCAGCATTCTCATTATCCAGATAATCACAATTCTCAGTGCCATTGCACGGGTATGGCATTGCACGTGAGGACAAGGGACACTGATCACTGTCAACATGCCTCTTTACAGACACCCTTAAGTTCAACTCTCAAGACATGCTTTAGTTTCTTTCCAGAACAAGAGTGAAAGGTCTCATCTTAGGATAAAACAGACCAGGCTGATGTGTTGGATAAATCCAAAGAGCTCGTTTTGGTCAGGTTTCCAAGCTTTGAGGAGGAAGTGCCTCGGGCTGAGCCTGGCCCCACACAGGCACTGCCTCAGTGAGGCAGAGGGGCCGCTGGCACTGCCCAGCCTCACCTGGCCATCACAGTGCACTCACTATGTGGGAAGCTTCCCAACTTCTCCCTGCCATGTGCATTTTATATCACCTTTTTTCTCTTCCTGTACAAGAAATATCCTATAGGGCCTTGATGACCACAAAACGCAATGAGCTCAGGTCCATAGAAAATGCCATTTATCTTTCATCTCCAGGCACAATTTTACACACAGGTCCTTGTGATCACAAATATTTACCATCCAAATTACATATCATTAATAAAAATGCAAATACCCAACCTTGATGGCACTTGTCAAGACACCTGCAGCTACTACCTGAACTACACTCCCCTATGTACACCTGTAGTAAGCCTGGAGTATGTGGGAGCTCGTTTTCAGGATTTCCCTTATTTCAAAGCTTAAGGTACTCAGAAATCAGATGCTCTATTATTAACACAGTGGTTTCTCTTCTATTTTAAGATGTAAAGTTTCAGATCCACGGATACGTTTGCAGACATACAGAGTCTGCGTACAGAGAAATTTAACAAGGAATTATTTGAGTTTTTACACCTGTAAAACAGTAAGTTTTACTGGAAGTTAATAGTTGCTTTGTTAACTACTGGAGAACATTGTCTCTCTTACTGTCTGACACCTGAAAACATCCCCCTACTCTCAGGTCTCCCTGACAAATGGCATGTCCATATGACATATTTATTGTGGAAGTTTTTCCAGGTATTTACTCCTCATTCATCCAAACTGCATAGCAGCCAGAACCACGGAAAAGGGAGGAAAACAGAACTCTGAAAGCAACTGGCATCTCATACAGATCAGCAGTCTGCCTCAGCTATATTTGAAGGATCCATGGACTAGACAGAAGTCATGATCCACGGACGCTTCGCAGGGTGTCACCAGAAAGGAACCTGCATGCTCAGGGGGCAAAGGCTGCTCTGCTATTCCCAAGAAGTTTAGAATGACCTCTTAGAGATCTGGAGCACAGCAGCAGCAAAGATCCTTCACTGCTACAAACTTTCCTTCATGAGGTTGGACCGTGGTCCCAGAAAAGAAATTGGGGAAGAGTGGGGGCAGGAACAGAACTGCTAATTTGTTTCAGCTTTGTATTTCTCCCATTTTCTAAATTTTCTTCTACTCCCACGGCTGGTTAGAGCTGTGTAGGCACGGGATTCATGTCAAAATACATTCTTCCACGTCTGTCTTTAGAAGCAAGTTTGCTTTAAGTGAGCTGTGACAGCAGCCTGTCCTGTCAGCGCTGTGCAGCTCACAGCTTCCACGAGTCGCCAGAAACACTTGTAGCTGTTAAAGTGGTGCTGGTCTGGAGTCCACCCCAGCCCAGCCTGTCACAGAGCGTGCTGCAGTCAGGCACATGGCTTCATTACCTGAATTGCTCCCTGGCTTTTATAACCTCGCCCATAGTACCTTCCACCTCTTCCAAAAGTTCTTATCACCGGAGTGGAGATAACTCCTCTAGGACGCCTGCAGGGGTGGGGAAAGGGGAGAGAATAAAACACAGATCAGTTTTGTTTACAACTGCTTTACATTTAGTTTTGCTGGAATATTATTTCCCTAGCTTTACTGCCTAGTGCCCATCATCACCACATCTTTGAAGAGGCAAGATGACTAATTCTGAATTGTAGGGTTCTACTGCTTGCAATTGTATCAAACTCAACAAACCTTTTGGGTCCGGAGCAATAAAATGTCTGTTTCTCTATTTCTCTTCTAAAGAAACAATAAATGATACTTTCAAGCTTTGCAGAAACATTTTCCAAGTGTCAAATTATCCTCATGGCACTTTAAACCCAGAGCTCAAAATACTTCCACCTTACAAAAATAGCGATTTGAACCACAGAGAAGGCCATTTCCCCCATTTAATTACAGTTCCCCATATAAACATGTGAGACAGGATCTGATAAAAGAAAGTGAGGCAAAATTAAAAAATCACCTTGGTTTTTATGGGAAAATACAAAATTATGTAAGAAACTGAGGGAATAAGGGAGTTTCACCTGTATCTGGCATGTGGCAATTGATAAGTAGGGATGCTTTCCAATGGAGACTCCCAACTTAAGACACATCAGGTGTTGATTTTTGGTGTGATTCAGTACAGATTAGGTCAGATGAAACCAAACTTCCTCACCTTGGTCTCAAGTTGTGCCAGGGGAGGTAGTTTAGATTAAATATATTTGGAAAAATTTGTTCAGAGAAAGGGCTGTCAAGCCCTGGCAAAGGCTGCCCAGGGCAGTGCTGGAGTCACCATCCCTGGAACTGTTCACAGAACACACAGAAGTGGCACTTGGGAATATGGTTTAGGGATGAGCATGGTGGTGGGTACTGGGTTGACAGCTGGACTTGATCTTAGAGGTCTTTTTGAACCTTAACAATTCCAGGATTCAGCTACAACTACTTTAATTCCAGCATTTATAGAAACTGAGCTTCCCTATCATGTCAAGAATACTGTTGTACTAAAAATTCCTTTTTTTTTCTCTACTAGAAATACTGGATTGCTCTAGAAGCACAGGAATGCCCAGTGTTTCCTCTGGCTGTGCTGCCCGATACTGGGAGGTCCCGGTGTGACACCTGACCCCACTGGGGCTGGCTGGAGCAGCTGGGTGCAGCTCAGGTCCCTGAGCTGAGTGAGGCTGAACTGCCCAGGGGAGCAGCACTGGCCTGTGCCCCCCCAGGCTCCTCTCACACGCTGTGAATTCCCACACTGGGCAGTAAGAAATCTAATTCTGAGCTTTAGAAGCAACAGCAGAGAATGAAGAGAGAAGAACTGTGGTTTGCATGCGAGTCCCTCTCACTGTGTTCCTTCCTTGCCAACCCCACTGGCTCTCTTTGCAAGGTCAAAGCGCGCCCTTCAAGGAGCTGAAAGACTTTTCCCCCTCATAAAATCACACGAAATATACTGATGGATTGAAGCCAATACAAAGCAGCTCACATAATTTTACACAATAAGAACAATATCTGAGCTCAACAGTATCTGCTGCAGAGACATGAGGCAATGGGGTGAACAAGCCTGACTCGATCCCCTCTGCTGGAAGAGATAAAAATGGAATACCAGTGTGCAGAACTGGGCCATGAACTGAGACAACCTGCTGTGCTGTTTCCTAGTTGTGACCTTTGGTAGGAAATAACATCTGCCAACATGAACCTGCTGTTTAAATGCTGGAGATTCAGGCTATCAGGGAAAGGTGCTTCCCCCAAAGGGTGCTGGGCACTGCCCAGGCTCCCCAGGGAATGGGCACGGCCCCGAGGCTGCCAGAGCTCCAGGAGCGTTTGGACAGAGCTGCCAGGCACTGGCTGGAGGTTGCTGGGGTGTCCTGTACAGGGCCAAAGTTGGACTCCATGATCCCTGTGCCTCTTTTCCAACTCAAAACAGTCTATGGTTTTGTGATTCTGTCTTTAGGCAGAACCCTTAACACGAGCGTGTTTTCCTGGTGGTTCTATTTCAGTATGAACTGGCCCAACAAACAGGTAAGCTGCCTGCAGTCACTTTCCCTCTGACCTATTCCAGTAACTCTACACGTGAAGAGTGTCCTGTCAGTGCTGATTTGATGGAGACAGGAAGATCTGGCATTGACAGTTTTCCTGTCTCTCTGGGGTGCAACTTGCACCCAATCTTACGGCCTTAAGACAGTACCTCCAACAAAAAGAAACTTCAGGTATTTTATCTCAAATCAAAAGCTACTTCTGAAGAATCATACTCCTCTGTCATAAAGGTACTGGCAGGAGCAGCAACACCCTTTCAGTGATCTGTTCACTTCCCAGATAAAGAGGATTCTCAGTTCCAGGCTACTGATGTTCTGCATGAATTCAAATATTTCCCTGTTCAGGAGACGGAGGAACTGCTGTCCTGTGTCAATGTGACCCAGCTCCGAGCTCGAGGGAGCCCCCAGACCCTGCTCTGGCAGACACTGGCTTTGGCAGGACACCAGCCATCACCAGCAGCACCCACACAGAGTGCAGGTCACTGGGAGAAGCAACCAGCTTCTGTTCATGTAACCTCAGGAAAAACAGAACTGATGATCATCCAAGAACCTCGTTTCATGGTGAAAAAGGTTATTTTGTCCCCTGATACCCAAACAAGCCTCACGCCTCCTCACCTTTGCTCACTTCCACTGTCTCTAGATGCTGCTCTGGATCAGCACAGGGCTCCCAAAAACCCCCCATGCCAGCACAGGTGCCTGGCAGTTGTCTGAAACACCTAAAACACCACTCAGTGCTTCTGTTTTGGCGGCTGAATCTCCCTGTCGAGAGGTGAGCAGTCCCAGGTGAATGTGGTCCCCTCGAAGGGTTGGCTCTGCTCCCACACCACCCTGTGCTGCTGCTGGACCCGTTAGCATTTGTTTCTGCTGCTCCTGCCTGTCCCTGTCCCCACAGCAGCTCCCATTCTCCCAGGGTTTCACATTAACCCATCTCCTCTCTCGGCCCAACACGACAGGCTTTCCAACAGCTCTGGCTGACTCCAGTGCCAAGCTGCACAGTGCACACTGGAGTAAGTTAACAGAGATGGAACTCATGCAGTGCAGTCGTTCAGACTGCTGCTCCCTAGCTCAAGGTGGCAATAAATCCATCAACTTTACTCCACTCCTAATACAGACAGACACAACACATAAATCATGTTACTGTAGGATTGTCTCCTGTAATAGACACGGCCTTAATTAAAGATAAGAGAGTTCTGTAAGGCACAGAACCAGCAATCCTATGGAAAAAATATAATCTTAAAAGTAATGACCTAGATACTTTTGTAATAAAGTGCTTGGTTTTCAGACATGTTGTGCACCTGTAACTTCAGCTGTAGTGAAATGAAGTGGAAGAGCCGAAAAAACTAATATTCTTTTAAGCACGCTTCCATTATGATTGTAACAGAGAACTATTAAACCTAGAAATGTCCTTCAGGTGTTTTCTGCTTCACAGGATTACATAATGTAGTTATTAAAAATGTTATCGTGCGTCTTAATAAATGTCCTGCCACAAAAAAGAAAGGAATTGAAGCTAATGTATCTACTGATTTAATGGAAAAGCCCCAAAGTCATCTCCTCATGCAAAATCAACCTCTGTGTGTGTATATATGTATATATCTATATCTATGTATATATCTATATATGTATCTGTATCTCTCTATATCTCAGATTGAGTATGAATTTTATTAATTTGCACATAAAAATACCTATATCTACACAAATAATTGGTTAAAAACATCTTAAAAGGAATGCCAATGCTTTTCTTGAATATTCAGTGGGTATAATTGACCCTATGTGCCCTGAAGTGTGTCATATGCAATCTCTACTGCCTCCAACTTTTCCATTTTCCTTGTTTCCCCAATCATTAAATCCCACGTGAGAAGCACATTCCCAGGCTGGCACTTACCCTCTGGCTGGTCCTCCCACGGACACCACCTGCAGAGGAAATGGCCCTCTCCCCCCTCGTCCACGTCTGCTTCCAGCCCAATGGCCGACTACAGTGCCGGCAATTTCAAGTTTCCCTCCCTGAGAAGGAATAGGTTGGACTCCTGCACATAAAAGCAAAACCAAACTTTGATCTTCACAATCATCACAGTAAAGTTCCAAATGAATGGAAAGCTGGTTTGCCCAGATTTCACCACATATCCCATTTTCTCTATGGATACTGTGAGATTATTGCTCATTTTGCAGTATTCCAGAAGTGTTAGAAGTCCAAGAGTCTGTTTCCCCCACCCCTTTTTAAAAATAGATATGAGTTCTGAAAAGAAAAATGATCTGACATGAGTGCTTCAGTTTCAGTAATTAAAAATATACTTGAGATAAGCCTCGAGAAACAAGGGGAATTTTACAAGCTGGCTGAAGATTGTTTTTTTCCTGCATTCCCAATGAAGAAGGAATTCTTGCAGGTTCAAGGCACTTTTTAGCCAACAGCAAGTATCAGGACAGACCACACAGATTATATTGGCAATAAAGAACTTACTAGGCAGGGTAAGATGTACTAAGTTTCTATAAAAATGTAGAATTCAAACAGATCTGGTTTAAAAGGTGGGTTTATCCTTCCCCTCCAACAAGGCAGATAAAATTACAGTTGTCTAAGATGCAACTGTAGCTTCTGTTCAGGTTGCTTATATCTTTATACTTGTGTTTTGCCCTTAAAAATCAGCTCTAGGGCAAAACACGTATTTCAAGAAATCCAGGTATGTGAACTGGGCAAGATGTTACTGGTAAGACCATCAGCACCAAAAGGGTTACAAACCACAGCGCTTACGCAGCCATAATTAGTCTCCAATGTTAATAGGCTGGGAACTACACTACTGATTACATCCAGAAGGTTCCTACTTCCCTGTGCAAGTCCTTGAGCTCCAAATGCAGATGGTTTGCAGGGCCAGAGTTATTCACACATGAAGTATTAGAGGTCTGTTTGCTCTTAGGATAAAAGCTCAGAGGCCAGAAAGAACAGCTAAATATGCGGGAAGAATTTACCCTAAATAGGTTTCCATCATCCCACATCACACAGGAAGTGAGCAATGGGCACACAGGTAGGGAAGTAAATCCCACTCCCGTGTCCATGCCAGCACTGATGCCAGCGAAGAAGGGCTCAGCAGTAATACCAAAGTCAGTCATTTCTACACTGGGTCTTTGCAAAAAGCTCAACTGCCCCCAGATTTTGGAAAATCCCTGTTAACACACAGGCAGAGGCCAGTGGGTTACAGATGCCCTCTTCGCCTGTGGGAGCACAGGAGACGGCCTGCCCCGCTGGGTTTCAGGCTCTCCTGTATTTGCAGGATGGTTTCTAGGCACAAAGAGGGCTGGCGCTGGGGGCGTGCGGCAGGGACGGGGAGCAGAGCGGACAGCAGCCCAGGCAGGCTCTAGAGAGGGAAGCTGAGACAGTTAGGGAGACAGGGAGTCAGTAGGAAAGCCTCAGACCAAACCGTACAGTGGAGGAAGCCGTTGCCAGAAGCTCTAAGAAAAGGGATTTGGGTATAATTACCGCCCTGAAACTTGCTAGTCCTGTTGCTGTCATTGCCAGAGAAGGCTCCGGAGTGTCCTGCCGCTGCCGCCACCCGGAAGGCCCGGTAAGCGCCTGTGGCTACTGTTTCCCCATAAGGGCCTCCGAAGCCATAGACTCCTGTTAGACCCAGGGCAAAGAAAGACAGGGGAAAAGCTGTGAGGGGGCCAGGCAACCGGGAAGGCCCCAGCAGAGAGGTTGCCGCCTCCTTCCACCCTTCCAGAGCCGGCCGGGAGCGCCGTGCTCCCGCGGGCCGGGCTCCTGCGGGCGATGCTGCAGCACCGCGCCGAGGCAGCCCTGGCAAGGAGTCCTGCTGCCTCACAGCAGGGAGTCTCTGCTGAAGGGCAGGCCTTGGGGCGTGGAATGGGACCCCAGCTCCTATGGCATCGTAAAGGCTTGTGACAATTTTCTGGCAGTGAGCTCTGGTGGCTACAGTCATGGCACCCCTGGAATGCCAGTGTCCAGTATTCATACACCTATGGGCCATGGTACAGAGAGATTTTGAGGAAGGGAGGAATTCTAGGAAGAGTCTGGAATGGTTATGTCAGTATTTACACTTGAGGGTGCCAATGGTTATATGACTGTAGCAAAACACAGAGGAGTGGGGAGGGGGAAAGGTTGTCTTCAACCCTGAAAGTTAAACTGTGTCTGTTAATTTATAAATGTTTTGAACCAATTTACTGTGCAAATCAGAGCCTTTTCATACCACCCAGTGTCGATCCATTCCTCTTTTTTCTAGTTCTACAATGACAGTAAAAATATTTTGATCTGGCACAGTTACTAAAATCCTGATGAAAATACACAGCAATACAGCACATCCCGTATCACTGGGCTAAAAAAGCAACCCCAAAATATAGTGATTGGCACATGCCAACACAAGCCAACCACTTGCTTTTTTATATTTTCCCTATGAAATTGAACAGGGTTGGTAGTTCTGGGAATGTGCAGGGTAAGGTAACGTGTGGCACCGCTGTCCCATCACTTACCAGCAAAGCCTCTCCCCCTGCCCTGAGGTGGTGGGACTGGCCCAAAGTGTCGAGGATACATAGAAGCTGGATAGAAAGGCATGGCAGGTGGAGGTGGGAAAGGGAGAGGATGGTTCTGCCTGGAGAAATTTAATCCTTCTAGGATGCTCTGACGCATCTTTTCAACCTTGGCTGCCTGCTCAGCCTAGGAATAAAGAGAAGGTCACAGAGGGACATTAAAATTCTCATTTCAATTGTATAAAGCTACATTTACACAACAAATTCAAAGAAAAATGCAAAATAATAGAGGATAATCATCATCCTAAACCTGGGCTGCAAACCAGAGTCTGTGAATACAGGCTGAAACATGCCTGGAGGGTTACAGCCCTGAGAGGAACCACAGCCACCATCAGTAGCAAAGCTAGGATCAGCTTCCCTCAAGTCAGAAAAAAGAAAGGATACAATTTCATACCTTTCAAAAAGTTAAAAACAAAAATGGTTTGGGTTATTCAGTAAACTGTTTTATCAGTTTCCTGGTTTTACAGTTAGATAGTACTTTTGCATGATTTGGATAGAACAAAAATCTCCTTCGTTTGTGCTTTAGGATGGTTGTAAGAAATGTGAAAAGATTTTGAGCTGAGGACCTCAAGAATGACTTCACAGTCTGTAAAATCAGTTAGAAATCACCAATTTTCTTTCACTACAAATCCAGTGCAGCTTAGTCCTTTGGACAGTCTGACCCAAAAAGATGGGACTTGAACAAATGAGCAGAGTTTCCAGCTTGGCCGTTCATCGTATCAGTGTTTCAGTTTTCAGAGAGAAAAAAAAAAAAATCAAGTTCAAGTTGATGCCTCTTCTTCCAAATCTACCCAAATGCCATCCTACTCATCAAGAAATAAGGGATTAAACAGCAAAACCCACCCATGAGCCATTCTCCTCGTATTTGCCTTTAAAAGCAGAGATGGCACGTGAGGGGAATGATGACAACCCACCCCAGGGAACCCTTGTGAGCCCACGGGACACTCCAGCACCCTGCACAACTACACACCTGACCATCACAGAGGTCGATGAGCGGAACTTTCTCCCGGCTTGCTTTGATGAGCTTGGTCTGGAATAATTTCCCATCAAAATACATCCAGGGACAGCAGTGCTCCCAGGGAATCGGCTGTCCGCAGGCGTCGTTGGCAAAAAGAGCCATGTCCACACCACTCATGAAGAGAGCAGACAGCTGGATTCCGCGGGGATCCAGATTCTCAATCTGTTTAAAAACATGGTAAATTTAGTAAGATCGCAGTGAGATGTAATTCAAAGTTATTCCAATAGTTACATTCTTTTCAAAACTCTTGCAAACAGAGGGATTTTAAAAGGTCATCCAGACTCTCAGAAGTTTGAGCAGAAGAATGCACCGGAACCTCTCGCTTGTGCATGCAGAGCTGCCATCTTCAGGAAAGCTGGGGTCCCATCCACCTGCTCTGGAGACCAGAGATAAACACAAACCCCTATTTTTCTCAACACAAAGTGCAGGAAACTATTTCTAAAGAGACTTACAGGAAATTAGCACTAGAAAACTTCATTAAAAATTTTATTCCAAATAATTAAGTGCTTCTGAGATGTGTGATAGAACATCTCAGGAATGAACTCAATGCAAAATTCCTTTTTCTTCCCATGTAACACATTTCCTTCTGAACTCCTTTATAGTGGATTTTCTATCCATTTGAGTAAAGATTTTGCTTTAAGAACACATAACAAAGTAGTGTTTATGCATACAACAGCTTTATTTAGGATGCAGGATAGATACACAAAGGTAGAATTAAGCAGTGAATAATAGGTAGTGGTCAAAGCAAAAGGATTTGCTTGCATCAAGTGTATTTTTAGCTCTGGCATAAGGAAATATCACTACTGGTGTTCTCTGAAATACTTCTCAAAATATCAGCCCTTGCTTGGGAACATTTTCAAGACCTTGGTATTAAATTTTAAAATTAAACTCCATTACCACCTTCCTTATGCATAAGCAACCTTTAAGAGCCCAAAGACTATCCCGCTCATTTTGCAGATACATAGCTGGGTTCAAATTCAGCTGCTCTTTCTGTCTGACTTCACAACCTGCTTCCTGTGAAGACAGTAACAACCCCGAGGGAATTACTGCATCTTCCAACTAACCAACTGTCTTATGGAAGTAATATGATTGAAAAATAAAACAATTACTATTAAACCAAAATATTATCTGCTCGTCAGCCACAGAAAAGAAATAGCCACTTGCTGGCTTTCAGAATCCTCTTGCAGATCTGGTATCAGTGACAAATATTCCCTGGAAAAAGCCTAATAGTTGGAATCTGCATGAGCTTAATTACTGTTTCTCCTGAGAAGAGGAGTGCTGGGATTGCTGCTCATGTCCATGCCCCTCCACAGGGTGCACCTGTAAGCACGAACCAACCTGGGAAACAAGGGCCCCTTCCTCCCTGCTGCTTTACACTGCATACCTACAGCAACAACACCCCACTAACTACAGTTAGCCAGCAGGATTTACTTCATGTAACACCACTTTGAGATTTTAACTTCTAAAATCCTCAAAATAATTACTTCTACAATTCTATGAGAACTCATAAACTGCTTTACTTGTTTCTCCTGCATTTTTCCACTCAAGATTATGTAAGTCTCTCCCCATTCTTACACTTAGCTGCAAAAATCTTTTGAATGCTGAATCATAAGAAAAGACCCAGGTTAATATTTTAAAACAGCCACACTGAGAGGCAGCCTCTGCTTTCCTTCATCTTTTCAATGGAAGCACATTTTTTGAATTTCCAAGACACAACTACTTAACAAACTGTGAGAAAAGGTTCTGCAGTATAGAATACGTTTAGGATTTTAGTTACCTTTCTGATTAGTGAAACAGAATGGATTATGAATCTCTGCAACACTTTAAGCCACTAAGACTAATATTTTGGAAAGTATAGGTGATTGTGTAAGGCTTTTAGTGAGACAGGCACATATAAATCAGCCACTACAGTTAACTCCCAGATCAGCTGGAAAGAAGTCTCTGAAATTTTTTAAGTTCTAGTTAAGAATTACCTTGAGTTCCTGAAGCTGGTCAGGTTCATAGAGCTTTGGAGACAACGCTTGGGCAAGGAAAGCATCGAGCTCCTGGCGACGCAGGATGCGCACCCCCGGCCACTGTACCATATACCTGCAAGGGAAGCACGTCCTCAGCCAGGGCCTGCCTCATGGCTAAGTCAGAAATCACCAGCGGACACACAGAACATGTGACAGGACAGATGCTGTGCCGCTGAAAATAGGAGCTTTGAGATATCACTTCTTTTGCATACTAACTATTCTATAAGGAGAAACAGCGTTCTGGTGCTCAAAAGGCAAGGTGAAGTTAAATAGATCTGAAGACAGATTTACATTTATCACTCTCAAAAATGGCTTAAATTTTATCATGTGTAAGATGCTAACCTTGGACTCTGAAAGAATCACAAGCCAGTTGTCTTAAATAATTACCCCAAATGTAAGCATCTCCTAATTCCTCTGTCAATTTTCAATCTGAAAATTAAACAGTTCAGGATTTTGGACCTTGTGACTTTCTCTCTGGAAAGCTGAAATACAGAATTAATACTTCTACTGTTGATTATCATCACCTCAACTGGATGAGCAATTCTAACTCAGGGAGCTCCACACACCACAGGCATCATCCCGCAAGCTCTGCATCCCGATAAGCTGCTATGCAGCTTCCTCTGAACAACTCTCTTTTGCTGTGCAACTTCACCCACACAAGCTTCTGAGGCCCCAAAAGCTGTTTGTTTATGGGGCTGAAGCCTCAAGTATACTAAGGGAAAACTAATTCAAATGATACAGCCTCTTTGCAACACAGGATCCCTTCTGTCTTCCCATCAGTCCTTTAGAGACTGAAGAACTACACAACATGCTTTTCTACAACCAAACCAAACCCCCCTCCCGGTGAGGCTGCAAATATGAAGTAACACTTTGTACAGAGGTCCCACAGAAGAACCTCTCCTCGGCCCTCATGTCCCTGGAGGTGACACTGACCTTAGCACACAGCAGAGCACCATAAGATGAGTGGGCACATTAGTTGGGTTGAGCATTGCTGGTGTGTCTGATCGCATACAGGCCAGGAACGCCCTCATCCGTCGGTTCTTGTCTTCCACGGCTTTGCCCAGCCACAGCTTCTTCAGGTTTGGGCAGGTCCACTCCCTGAAGGCCAGGGCTTCCACCAGCTCAGGGGTCTGAGGAGATTTGCCTTTGTAAGCAGCCCATTCCTTAATTATCACCGGTGAAACTGCAGAATGGCAACACCAGAAGGAAATCAGGCTGAGTTAGCATTTCATATTCCAGCATTTATTTCAAACGTCATATGCAAGAGATTTTGATTCAAAAAGCATCACTTTGAGACTGCAATAGTGCGCTGGATTACACTGCCAAACTGGGAATTCAAACCCTGCATGAAATATCCTTTAATTGTGGTCACTTACAAATTAGGTGTATACAGCCATACATACACTAGGAATGTCATGCTAATATTTTCAAATGAATATACAACATAAAGGAAATACACTATTTTTCTAAAACAAATAGCACAATTTCCCCTGGAAGCATTAAAGGCCAGGGTGGACAGGGCTTGGAGAAACCTGGTCTACTGGAAGGTGTCCCTGCCTATGGCAGAGGATTGGAAATGGATGGTCTTCAAGCTCCCTTCCAATCTAAACCATTCTGTGCAATTTTCCCCTTAAATATCTGTGTCATATCTGTGTGTGATCATACTGTCGTATCTGACAATACTTGTGTGCAATCAGAAGCTTACAATGATAAATAAAAATAGTACATAAACACAAATATATCCCTTATGTGCTCTTTTAAGAACAATATGAGCCTAGTGATTTTATCTGAATCATATTTAAACCTGGTATTATTATACTTGTCTGTAGCTGTTCAGCTACTGCAATGCAATGAGATCTCAAATATAGGTGGGTTTGGAGTTCTTCTCCCTAAAACCTTTACAAAACGTTACTTTACATAAACCTCCCCACTTATTGCACTGCTTTCTATGAAGAGGTTAGTGGCTTTGTGCCTAAGCTCCCTTTCATCCACATCAGCACGAAGACTGCTCACTCTACATTGCTGCTAAACCATCTCCCTTCTTCTGTTTGAAGACAACCAGAACAGAACACAAGTTCTAGTCGAGGCTGAGACACGATACCTTTGGCCTTGGAGCAACCCCGAGCCTGACACAGTTCACAGCGTGCCTGCACCCTTCCAACTCTGAGCCCAGTTATGCAGTGTGGAAAGGTTCAAGGAACTTGTTAGTGCAGGTTCAGGTTACAGCCTGGGGAGATTCCCTGCGGGAGCCCAGACCTGCTCTTTCTGCTGGAAACCCACCGGGTACAGCCCGGGGAATGCGGCCCACTGGTGCCAGCACAGGCCTGATGGCTGCAAAGCCTCCTTCAGCAATGGGGCAACAGCCTAATGTGTGACTCCATAGCCAGGGGCAGGCAAACCACGGCAGAGATGATGGTCAGGATTAAAGAAAGAAACTCCAGAACACCCCAAAGAGCTCTCCTGCTTTTCGGGACTAAACCCAGCCTAGCATTAGTTACCCTTCACAGAGCTCAGGGCAGTTTTACAAAGATCACACGCAGCAATGCAAATAAACATTCTGATATATTTAGTTGGTCGCCTCACTTTAAAATCATGTTCTATTTTGGTTGCTCCCAGGTTTTATACACCACCACGCTCTAAAGATGGGCTCTAACAGCCAGCAGAGCTACCCTGCCCTGGTGCACAGCTCACCTCTCTGGGTTTCTCTGCTTGCTTAGGCCCAGAACAGCAAACACAAACAAAAGGATGCATTTTATGTGGGCTTCCAAACCCTTCTGTAATTGCTTTAGATATCAGAAGCAATGCTGTACACACCACCAGTGTTTCCCTGATGTTTCTTACACTTACATTGAACACATGAAGACCTTAAGCTTAGAAGAAGGGAATGTTTTATGTCTGTGTCTTCTATCTCATGTTTCAACATTCAAATCTGGTTTAAAGCTTGTAATCTGTGGATGAGAACTTCCATGGCCCTGTGACATGAAGGCCACAGGAAGAACACCTCAGCCTGTTCTTCAGTCACATGCTACAGAGGTCACACTAGAGATCTGCACTGGCTTCTGTGTTGTGCTAAACAACAGTAATATACAAGACCCCTAGAATGGCTGGAGCGGAAGCAGACCTTAAAGCCCACCTTGTTCCATTCCCTGCTGTGGCAGGGCAACCTGTGCCAGGGCCTCACCACTCTCACAAGGAAGAATTTCTTCCCAATATCCCGTATTTGCCCTCTGGAAGCCATTCCTATCGTCCTGCCACTCCAGGCCCTTGTCCAAAGTTTATCTCCAGCTCTCTTGGAGTCCCTTTAGGTACTGGAAGGGGCTCTAAGTCTCCCTGGAACCTTCTCTTCTCCAGGCTAAAGAGTCCTCCCAGAGTGTGTCTATAGCAGAAGTGTTCCACCCTCAGAACATCTTCACAGCCTTCTCTGGACTTGCTCCTGCAGGTCCATGCCCTGTGCTGAGGACCCAGAGCTGGATGCAGGTAACTTTCTTGTGGAAAGGTTTAACACAAAGGTCCATCTAGTGGGCTGTAATACAGTTTCCTCTCTGAGTGATGGGGATCAGGAATTGCAGCTGTATCTATTGACAAGCAACTGTAGCACTGTCCACCCAAAATTAGCATTTAACCTAACAGATGAATCCAGGACTTGTCCATATCCCCTAACCTCTCCAGGGCATTTCTTAAACCTTAGACAAATCTGTACGGAGACTGCTGCCAAACTCACTGCATCCTCAGCTGCCAGAACCTCTGTCCTCAGAGGGACATATGCCATTTCCTCCCATGACTTCCACTGAGAAATGAGCAGTGCCTACCCTGAAAACTACATCGACTACAACTAGGATCAGCCCCATTATAATGTTCAGCCCCATTACCATGGTGATTATACTGTTTTCATACCAAACCTCATCCTACTGCTCATCAGCAGGTTCGAATACCCACAGAGGCCCAAGGCACCACACAATCTATGGACCTCTGCTTTCAAGTGTCCTCACGACATGCTAAGGTCAATCCCAGCAAAGAGGGTCAGCATCTACCTGCACAACAGTAAGCTGCTTGATGAACACCCAAGTGCCGTCAGAGGCTCTGAACGCACCAGCCACAGCACCCTAGGAGAGCTCTGGTTGCCAAGCACAGCTCCAGTGGTTCTGGTCTTATTCATTAACTGTAATTTTTAACCTTACAATCCTTCCCGACAGCACAGCTTGAGCTCAGCACGCTTGATTTTGCACAAGGGCTACTGCCCAAGAGACACGGCTTTCCTCTTGGCAGGGCCGGCACCGGCTGAGTACATCCGCGATGGGGAACAGCACATCACAAGGTGGCTGGGCTTAAAATAACAGACCTTGGGATCCAACCAGGAGCTCTGACAGCTTGAGCAAGTGTGCGTTTTGCCACTGAGCAGAAAGAGCAGATGGTTTCGCTACGCACATGTATTTATCAGGACATGGAAATAACCTGTTTCGGAACTTGACAAGCAGAGCAAGGGAGACCCTTGGTTTCCACCCGCGCCGAGGGAAGGGCAGCACGGTCAGCACCGTGCCCTTGGCAGCCAAACACAAGCAGGCACTCTGTGACCCAGCCTCTCCTATGCTCTGGGAGCAGAGATGAGGCCATGTACAGCCAAGGCATCACTTAGCAGACACTGATCACTGAAGAACACCACTGATTGCTGCTTCTGTTGTTTCGCATTGGCTTTTCAACTTCATACAAAAAATAATGATTTAGAAGACAAGAACCCATCAGTTTCATGGAAGATCTATTATCTTGCTGTCAATATATTTAGTAATAATCCCGAGGTGTCAGTTTATGATGTATTTTTCCCAGCCTCCCATAACCCTCACATGCAATATCCTTGCCAATTATTCAGGCACTATTATTAAGTTGCCAGTGTTACGGTTTGTACAACAAAGATGACAGGATTTCAGATATTAATATTCATTACCTCTCTACATAAATCTTAAGGACCATCTACATTTCTTCAGAAACTAATTTCTTAATTCTCTTAACATATCTTAATTTTTAAATTTTCTCTTAATTGTCTTCATTACTGAGTTTCATAACTTACTCATTCTTGAGAGCAGCAAAACAATTTAGACACTGGAGGAGAATGAGCATCTAGTTTGTTATAGCCTGGGTCCTCGGTAAAGTTAAGAGAGGGCTAATCAGTGCCTCAGACACTGTTCTCTCCTTACATCTTGCACAGACTGCCCAAGTCTTGCTGCTGTGTAAGAGAGCCAACCAAAATAAAGGCGTTCCTGTGCTGGAGCCCTTTCACACCCCACACCTGCACAGCAGCCCAAACCCATCTCTAGCAGCATTGCCAGCTTTGCAGCAAGGCAAGGAACTTCTGGGCATATGTTCAAATTGGTTTCTGCTTTTTTAAGACCTTGGTCAGTTCTAAGCTAGAAGTAGGTCAGGAGCTGAATGCGTCCTGCAGCAAGATTTGCCAGAGCTCCTGTAACTAAACCAAGTCAGCAGCAGTCTGCTTACTCTCCACTGAGAATAAACTCTGGAAAGCAGGATAAATGGAGAGAAAATAAGAGATTATATAGGCTTCCCCAGTAGCCTACAGAGAACAACATTCTAGGTTTACAAGATTAAACCTGAAGCAGACCTCCAGCACTCAGCCACTTCACCACAAAACAGGCTGTAGTAGTCTTTTCAGGACAGAAGTCTCATGAGGATAAACGAAGACTGCAAATAAAATCACTGTTTTAATCCTCAAATAACCTTGTAACCCAAAATACTACTATGCTGTGTGAGTTTTAAGAAGTAAGAAGTTTGTATGTGTGCTGAGGTATTATTCAAACAGGGTAAATACTGATTCTCACAAAGTAACGGGCAAAGATAAACAGCTTTCAAACATCATTGGGAGATTATCATCTTCACTACAAACGTACAGAAACATTTCACAATTACAAATGGAAAGAGCAAAGGGAATGAATATAAAGTTTACAACTGATACTTATTTTTATCCTTTTACACATGAAGCCTGTGAATGATGATTTCATACATTCTGAATATCTGATTCTTAAATTTAGCATAGTGACAGCAGACTCCTACATTTAAATACTTGTGCTGCTGGTGCCGTGCACTGAATGCTGCAGCATTCCTGTAACCTTTATAAGCTGCTACTGCAAAGTTCAGTCATTTCCTTGCATGCATTTCATTATAACAAAAACACTCTAGAGAGAGGACTGGAATGACAGTAATTCCTGGAAACTGAAGACTTAAAAAGACAACTTCCAGATGAGAATGAGAAGATTAACATCCATCTCTCTGAACAAGACAAAGGATCTTTTGACAAAGCTGTTTGCAGAAGTTTAGTCTGTCCTCACCCAGGTCTACTTTTGGTTACATTACACCCTGATTTCTGTGGGGTTTAAACTAGGTTTTTATATGCCAATACCCGAAACACACAAGATACTTGCAAATTTCACTGAGGTACCTTCAGGGACACATTTGGGAAGACAGGGCAAGGTAACCTGTGCACCTCTCATTTTTTAAAAAAGCAGGCAGATTTGTATGTGTGTGCAGAGAATAGAAGTTTCCTAAAATCCAGGCCTGCCATACACGGGAATGACATCACAAGCTGACATCACTAACTGCAGGTCTGGCAGCAACTTAGGCAGACGTTCAAAACCAAACCTCAGAGCTTGCTTAGAAATGGCAACATTCATAGTTCTTAAACTACGACAGGAAATAAAATTTCAAATTAACATCTTTTTCTCTTATCCACTGTATCCAGTAAGCCCGAAATTCCTCTGGCATCAGCTACGCTGACGGGATCTTAGCAACAATTCCCATTCACATCACCGTACAAGTGGCTCTGAAACCACAGCAAAGGGAAGAGGAATAAAGCATGGGTTCTGCAGTACGTACATTCTGGTGGAAGTCTGTTCTTTCTAAAAGCAAGCCTTTCAGTTTTCTTCCTGCTTTCTGCCAAACTAAACAGGACTCCGTAAACATACTGACGCACTGGCCTATACAGGAGAGCAGCAGGAGGCAAGTCTTTGTTGGCTTCATCTTCTATAGAAACGGCGATTTTGATTTCACCCTTTGGCATGAAAGAAAGCAGAGAAATATGACATGTTACAGGGGACAAAAAGCATTTAGGTATGCACAGGAAACCCAATCCAACCCTAATACACATGTCAGCTAGTCAAGACAAATGTGACTGAGTAATAAAATGCATCTCAGCTCGGGGAAGGATTAGCCCAGCCTGCCTCATTTCCTCCAGGTTGTGTGTCTTTCCTCTTTCCCTTCTCCATCACACACATATTTGTTTGTCTGGACTAGCTACATGTGAGGATTAATTAAATATTGCACTTTTAATACAGGCACTTGGAAAAACAGCACACATGGAAATAGAGCAATGTGCTTTTAGACAGCCAAAGCACATTTGAAGCTGATCTACATTTCAGGCAGTCATTTTAAAAAATATTTATGCTGTCTAAAAACACCAGTCTGACTTTTTGCTGCAGGATTTGGAACAGTATTGGGGACTCTGTAAAAAACAATGCATGAGCACACCTGGACAAAAACCACCTAACTGGGAATTACTTGAGTAATTCTACATACATGAATACATGTATGTAGAAACTTAGCATTTTACACATCTTAAGAAAAAAAGCATGAAAGAATCTTCCAATATTTTCTCTCAAAACAGCAACACTGTTTTCTATAACTGCACATCCAAACATGTTAAGATATTCTTGGAGAACGACTGACTGCACTGCCCCCAAAAATCAACCTTTATTTTTAACACTGACAAGGAAACACTCCATTGTGCTACTTTCTTTTAAAAAAAAACTATTTAAACTATCCCAGTAATGAATCCTGAAGGTGACACCTTGAAGTGATTACATTAGAATATTGTCAGGTTTAAGTCAGACAAAACTACCTTAGGTTTCAGGTTATGTCTAAAAGGTCTCTCTCAGTAACAGCAAGACAACCTGGAACACGTGCCCATTTCTAAAGAACCCCCGTAATTCTACAAGGTTTAACAGTTCTGCACTAGGGCCACAGAGACCCTCTGCAGCTCCAGGCTGGCAGGAAAGGCCCTGGGGGTGCTGGTGGCAGCAGCTGAACAGGAGCCCAGGTGGGCAAGAAGGACCAGGGCACCCAGGCCCGTTCCAGCCATGGTGTGGCAGCAGGACCAGGGCAGTGCCCATCCCCTGTGCTGGGCACCGCTGAGGCCCCACCTCAAATCCTGGGGTCAGTTCTGGGCCCCTCACAACAAGAATGACCTTGAGGGGCTGGAGCATGTCCAGAGAAGGGAACGCAGCTGGGCAAGGGACTGAGGGAGCTGGTGGGGCTCAGCCTGGAGAAAAGGAGGCTCAGGGAGAACCTTCTCGCTGTGCACAACTCCCTGACAGGAGGGGGCAGCCGGGGGGGTTGGGCTCTGCTCCCAAGGAACAGGGACAGGACAAAGGAAATGGCTTCAGGTGGCAGTGGTGGAGTTCCCATCCCTGGAGGGATTTAAAAGCCACGTAGGTGTGGCACTTGGGGACGTGGTTCAGTGGTGGCCTTGGCAGCGCTGGGTTAGCAGTGGTACCCCATGATCTTAAAGATCTTTTCTAACCTAAATGATTCAGTGATTGAACATCAAGTAGCATTTAAACATGCTAAGAATATTGGGCTATGCAAAGTGTGAAACAACTGACATCAATGGTCTTCACAGACCTTTTGATTCTTCTTCACTTCTCTTTGACATAAAAGTGTAAGAACGTGAGAGTGACACGAGCTGTGGTACTAAACAAATGGGAAATAGGAAATCCAAACCTCAACCTCGATGCAGTAACTTTTAGTTTGATGGATTTCAGATCTGCCTGTGGTCCTTAATTGTCCTGAAGAGGACTTTTAAGGTGAATAAAGGTTAACAGGAATGGGGACAGTGCCATTTTGCTAGCTGCTGGTCTAAAAGGGATTTCTTAGAGCTGCTGTGTTTCTCTCGGGGCCAGCTATCAGCAATAGGAGGGATCAGATGGGAGGGAAAACAATCTCAGTACATCTGAACGCTGAAAATAGAAAAGACTTGGCACGGACACCAAAGCACATACACAGGAATTTTTAGATGGAAATGGACTCTGCATAAACATACACCCAGAGACATATACACCCATGCATAGAGATATAAAAATACGTGCATATAGTTGGGAAAAAATAATTAACTTTGTAAATAAATAGTTCTAATTATAGTAATCTCATATTTACTGGAGCAATGTACCAGATCAGTGGTTAGAAAACAGGGGGGAAAACTGGTTCAATGGACTGAAAAGGGACCAGAACTTAGAGCATTAAAAAGGATGTAAAAATCAGATACTCTTTAGCCAGAAATGCCAGGGCAATTATCTTCACAGAATTATTATCTCACAGTACCTCATTTTAAAATGTCATACCTTAGTTAGGACATGAAAGATGTAGGGATACATTAACCCCTTCTTGTGCCTGTGCTCTGCCACTCGTAATACTTCAGGTGCTACCGGAGGTAATGGAGGGGTAGTAATATCCATGTGGTTTCTGGTGGGCATGGACAACAGGCATGGGATTTGTGGATTACTGGTTTGATTCCCTTTGACATCAGCTGCCTGACTTCCTGAAGAAGCACTAGAGGAACCTTCTGCCTGTAACAGAACATACAAAATAAAGTGCTTTGGATGTGTCCAGAAACATACCAGGAGATCAGCCAAGAGAAACAGCAAACTTCCTCCCTCACCCCCAATGAAAACAGTAAATCTTCACATCACACTGTTGCAGTGTGCAGAATACATTACACAAAGCTGGCTGCAAGGTTTTCAGGAAATAGAAACCTTCAGCCATTGTCTGCTAGTAGAACCAAACTACTAAGAAAATTAATATTACGATAAAAGTTTTAACTTATTAACAGCAATTACTATTTTTTTTAATTCTTAACTGTATAATGCAGAAGTGGACTGACAGCCTTTCAATGACCTGTCAATGGCCTCTCAACTCAGTATTTCCAAGATACTCCCAACTCAATGTGTTAACTGACAGTCACATAGTCTGTAATTTATTTAGACTTCCATAAACATAGCCCTTCTCAGCTTGCAGTTCTAGACAAAACAGGGAAAATTACGTAGTTCAACTAAATAACATATAAAATACATAGTGTCCAAACTCAAAAGCCTGGTAAATGCTGTTAGTTTTTTTGGTTGTTTGGGTTTCTTTTTTTAACAAAGAAGTTCTTTTGTCTGAGGAGATTGTAGGAGAAAATGGCAAAGTTTTCTGACTGAAAGATTAAAGTGGCATTCTATTCCAGTTCTAGAAATGCAGTTCATAAACTTACGGGAAAATTATGATGCATGAAAATATACTGTAAACCTCCCAGCCTTTATAAGGATTTATGTTGATTTCTCACAGATACAACAAAAAAATTCAGAGCTCATTCTTAAAAATCCTGGACTTAAAAACCAAAAGCTGATTTTAGCTTAAGAGTTCATGTTAGCTTCATGCCTATAAAATATTATAGCAATAGTAAAAACTTTTGAGACCAAAATTTGATCACTTGATGATACATCATGCATGAGCACTTGCACAGTATCTGTTAAGAAGTTCACATGCTTCCTAAGACTTGAAAAGCAAAGCTGAAACAGAAATGGCCAAAGCATGAAATCCCACAGAACAAGTAACAAAAAATAAGCCCAAACAAGCTCAGGTGGTTCGCTTCAGACCCATGAAAAATACAAACCTGCATGCAAACAACAAAAAACCCCACACAACTTCCAAAAATCTTCTGCAGAAAGGTGTAGGTAGTAAAAACAGGCTCTAGCAAGGTATCAAAAGGCAACCTTGTTTTCAGATGACACTTGAATCACACAGTCAAAGAGGATGTTACTGAGAGATTGTACTTTAGTTGGTAATACGGACTTCATTTGAGTTACAAAAACGAAAATATATACATGAAATGGTTAAAACCTGTAAACCAGAACACTTCCAACACAACATGCTAACACCAAATGCTTTTATAGCTCAGCTTTATTAAATCCGTGTTACAGTATCAAATATTTCTGTATCAGGTTAAAAACTTTTGTCCCTGTCTTCTACCCGCCCAACAACCGTAAGTCAGCAATTCCGAACCACAGCAAGAAGTTTACAGAACTGTTGATTACTGGGGGCACACAGGGAAGAAGACAAAAACCCCCACATGACAGCAATGCTTTCCCTGACTGCACTACCCAGTTTCTTCCTGCATCTGCTCCAGCAATATTCCAACTATTCCAACACCTAAGCTGAGGAAACACCACAGTTAAAAGGGAATTTTTTTCTTTAGAAATAAGCATCCAGCCAAATGAGAGGAGCTTACCTTTGTCATGTAGAATCACACTGTGAGATAACTGCAAGGAATTTTGACATTTAAGTCAAGTGAAAGGAGTGTCAAGACTGCTGCTACCTGCCTGATCTTAGCTGGATTTTCTGCACTTTACCTCAGAAATTCACACAGCTCACTCAGTTGAAATCTTCACAGAATCACAGATTGGAAGGGACCTTCGAGACATCTCGTTCCACCCTTGCCACAGGAAGGGACGCTTCCACTATCCCAGCTTGCTCCAAGCCCTGTCCAACCCGGCCTTGAACACCTCCAGGGATGAGGCAGCTTCTCTGGGCAACTTCTTAAGGAAGTACTACCTCTTTTTTCAATCATTAATGCTCACCTCTCTAGGAAATGAGTTCATTTACAAAATTAACTCGCAATCCTTCCTGTTGTGCTCAACAGATACTGCTGCCTTCTGCTACTGAGGGCTGAAGAAGCGGTTTGATAATAAAAGAATAGGCAAGGAAAGCTCAGGAGCATTAATACAATTAACAGGATATATTTAAGTCAGCTTGTGTGCACGCATCTACTGCAAAGTTTAGCGAGGGCTCGTACAGCTCTGGCTCGGTGTGGGGGCTGTCCCCAAAAGGACACCCTCAGGGCTGTGGGGACCCACAGGGCTGCACACACGGCCCAGCCCAGCAGAGAAGAAAGGAATGTAATAGGTCAAATTAGCATTTGCATACGGTGACTAATCCCCAGGCAGACACAGTTATCCTACAGGCGTAGTCTGCAGAAATAATAACTGCTGATGGATGAAATCATCCACTTGATATTTTAAGCACAAAAGCCCAAGTTTACTGGAATTCCTAGGCCAAAAGTACAGGGAAAACGTTGTTTGCTTACAGGGTAACTAACTCGAGATCAGGGGTTTTTTGACAGATTTAGCAGTTGCTGTGCAGCTCCACCATCAAGGCACAGAGATATTAAGTGCAAATGCTCTGAATATTCTTCCCAAACACAGATCAAACTTGGAATAGAGACCACCATATTTTTGATTGAACAGTGGTTTGAAATCTTAAATTTAATAATGATAAATCTTTATCAAGGGCTTACCTAGCCCATCCCTACCTGATTAAGCAGCAACACTAACTGGTCCCACAGAGCTACTTTAACAACTATTATGTGAAATTCCTACCATGCAGTTATAAAGGACTTTTAACTCCTCAGCTGAGCTCTAGCACACCTGCAGTGGCCTGTGGCTAACACTGATGGTGTCAGAGCTGGGCTTACTGCACTGCGGGTTACAGGACACCCAGACTGCTCACACTCCTTCCTCAGAGTCCAACATGCACTACTGGAAACCCAGAGAGCAACATCTGAGGGTGAGATTGTTGGCTAAGGGCCAGAAGAGGTTATTGATTTGTTCCTGGTTTGTATCTAGTACTTTTCAACACATGCTATTTAATGCTCGTTTTTATGTATATGCTACAGTGTCCTTGGAAACCTTCCTCCTGTACTCCAAAGCTGTTGTTTCATAATTCACAAAGAAGTGTAAACTTTGCACTAAATACTATGGATCAATACTGAAAATCCTCCCCCAAGTTTGCTGTACAGCTTTACCACAAAGTAATAAAATGTGATGTTTGGAATTTAAGGAAATACCTTTGTTTGGTCTCCCAGCTCTCCACGCGTTTGACCTTCTGACTGGGTTCCTGGTTTTTCCCAGCCTATTTTGTTCCCACTGACATGGCTGAAGGACAGCAGAAAGAAAAACATCATACTAAAATGCAGCTTGAGAGACAGTGAAATAAGTCCTTGGTGTCTATGACTGGAATTTTGGCCAAAACATTCTGATTTTAAGGGATGCTTTCTATGAAAAATGTCCATTTGCTGGAGTCTTGAAAAAAATTTCTGATATTCACATTATCCCCAAATTTAGGAAGTATAAACACTACAAGTTCAGTGAAGTTCCATAGTTTTTAGCTTCTGAAATTTTAATGAATTATACTGTGAAGTAGGAAGATTTTTTATACGAAGTAAAGGACTGGAAGGCTTTATGACATTTACCAAAACCTCACTCTCTCAATAAAACATAAGGGCAGACGAGGAAAAACACCCAAAACTATTTGGTTTTGGATTCCTGCTTAAGGAACACGGTGATGAGATTGAACCATGCACATGCCTGCAGTCATAGTGACCCAAAACTATCTTTTTAAGGTCTATCATATCACTACTTTGCAGATTTCTTCAGGGCCAGGAGTTGGACTTCAGTGATGCTTGTGGCTCCCTTTAAACTCAGGGTATTCTATGATTGATTCTATGGTTCTTACTTTCAGGATACAGGTAAATGGTTTTGAAAGTAAATTTATTTTAACAGAAGCTGAGTAAGAGAACATCCTCATGAGAAACTTACTTCACTGCACCCCCATTGCCTTCATCATTGTCAGAGGACGAGGATGTAGAAGAGGCAGGAAAATAGGTTGAATCCACATGGTTAGGGCTCCCGCTCTGGGCTGGATTTATTGGAGAGGACCGTTCATACAATGGTGTGTGTTTTCCTTCGTGAGGAATGTTACTGTAGTTGTTCTGCTCAGACAGACTTTTCCCACCTGTTTCCAAGGTGATGGCTGGCTCAGAGAGGCTGTATGGGTATGGACCCTGGCCTTGGGCCCCACCCTGACTGGACATCTGCTGGGCCTAAAATAAAGGGATCTCTCTTGAGTGAAGGCAACTAAGGCTTTGCTTTTAAAACAAAATACGTTCTTTAATCAAGTGGCCTTTTCCAGATGTATGCATTAAAACTCAGCCATCTTGAGCATCCACAAAAACTGAGTCTGTAGCACCACTTCAGTTCCAGATTTAAAATTCAGTCAGTGACTGCCCATGCTAAAAAAGCTGGCTCCACCTTTCCCACCTGGATTCCAGTTTGCTGAGCACAGCAGGCCTCTCCCAAGGAGCAGGGCAGAAGCTGTACTTACCACAGGTTTTGCTTGTAGTGAGGTCTGTGGAATGTTAAGCATCTGAGAAGGAACATATGGTGGCACTATCCCAGGCATACCAAACTGATTCGGTCTGGCTGCTGTATTGCAGGGGAGGAGGGGAAAAGAGAAGGAAAAAAAACCCGAAAAAACCAAACACTCATGAAAACATTCAGTATTTGACACCAATGTTACCCTGTTTTTCCTTTTGCTTCTACGGTTTATTTATTCTTGTTCTGTTAGCATTACTGTTTTCTCCTACCTCTTTAAGTCAGTTTTATTCATTTTTGCCTTTCAATAAAAATACTTTGTAGCCTGTGAAGTGTATTTTATGTATCTCACCTTCTTTCAGGTCTTTGTATCTCTCATTGTTGCACATTCCTATTCTACCCCGGAATCAAAGGCAGCTTACAAGAAAAAAAACCCCAAAAGATGTCATAATGAAGATGCTGCCAAAGTCACGCAGATACAGAATGCTGGCATTTTGTCATTTGAATATTTGACCTAGAGTAGCCTCTAAACTCTTTGATGCAGGTCTTTGGATGTAAATAAAGACACCCCACACCCTCAAAAAGAGCAGGAAAAATCTGTGTCAGTGTACCAGCATGGTAACTGAAGATCTTTAGAAAATTTCAGCTAAAATGACATTTTAGTGTTAAGACTGGGGCATGAGTAGGAAATCCTGTGATCACACATTTTAATTTTTAAGCCTTGAGAATAATCTTCAACACTGCAACAATGTGTGGCTGCAATTTGAGCAGGTTTGTTATGACATCAAAAAATCAAAGACTATAAAAGGGATTTCTGAAACAGGTCAGCAAGGCCAGTGAGAAACAGTAAATATGTTTTAATGACTAGAAACAGGACCTGTCCTCATGAATGGGAGTGGACACCAGACTCAAGCTGTTCACAGCATCATTCTCTCAAGTGTCCCAATGCCAGAATGGATGCTGCAATAGCCAAAAAGAAAAGTAATCTAGGTTGTTCTCTTCTGGGGCAAGAACACAACCTCAGCACATATCCTGTGAAAACCTTCTGAAACCCCATCTTCAAGGGTCAATGAGAATTCCCAGAAGATATAAACATTTTTGTAAGATGCTGCCAACAATACCATTTCTGATTTAGAGTTATCCCAGGTGTTAGCTGAAACAAAAAGCCTGGTTACTGTCGTTACTTACCTAGGTAATGTGGTGGATGAAATGGCATAGGTTTATTAGTTGCTGAGTAATAAGCAACTGCTCTCTTAAACCGAGTAACTTTGTCATCTGTTCTAGACTAAAATTAAAAAAAAAAAGATCTGTCAGAAGCACATCCAGGTTTGTCACCTGTAGGTCAGCACAGGGCTGTACAGTAGTTAATGTACACCATATCTCAGGATTAATGCCTAGGGACCCTCCAGGGCTGCAGCACTGCTCCAGTACAAGAAATGTTATGTCAACCCATGTACGGGTAAAGCTTAAAAATTCGGTCTTCATGTACAGCTGATTCTCAAAGGCAGTGCACACAGCTAGGCTACAAATCCCTCTGGTCATCAAGAATTTCATGTACTGAGGGTAAGCACAGTAGTTTCACCCTCAGAAAGCATGGAACATGAAATTCGGATAGCTCAGGCACTGCAAATACCACCAGATTCCTATCATCAACTGATCGAATCACTATTTCATCAAGTGCAATTCTTCAACACAAATGTACAGCAAAATTGATTTAAAAAAAGAAAACAAGACAATACTTGGCTTTATACTTTACCTGCGAATGCTGAAAAACATCTTTTGCTATGGCATCCAAATCAGTGGTGTCCTGAATGTTGCGGACGTAGTCGGCTACGGCTTTGATCACTACGTCACACGGCGGCAAAACTAACTGGTGAGCACGTACCTGCGCGGGCAAACACGGCAGCGTGAGCACACAGCGGGCACAGCTCGCAGCTCAGCTCTCCCCTGCCGACTGCATCTTCAACAAACTCCCCGCTGCCATCTACTAGCTAACTGCATTGGGGCCTTCCACTTTGGTTTTAAGACTTCACCTTAAACAGTAACTCACACAATTGCAATATATTTATACATATGTGAAACCTCACCTCTATGTAAATACCTGCTGGTTAAGTATCGGCTCCAACAACAAACAAGGTTAACAATGCTGATTCTTCTAGGTGGCCGTTTCCTCCAGTACAAAAAAATATTTCATCTAATTCACCATACACCATAATCCTCATCACACATTCACATATATATGTCGGGAAATATTTTGACACAGTTTATTTTCTGAGCATAAAGTGATAGCAGAACTGATGAAAAAGACCCATTGGAAACCCTGGACTTCCACCTCAGCATTCAATTGGTTCCTCCTGAAAATAAATTATGACTTGGTCTATAATTACAGGAAAGGCTGCTCTTATGTGCCCTGTGTAATCCTACGTGGGGAACAGAAGCTTCAGGCCAAGGAACTGTCCCAAACTGCTGTAAAATTCCAGGCAGGGAGCAGTGCTGCCAGCTGGGCCTGAAGAACTCCTCAACCATGGGCAGCCCCTGCTCCCATCCCGAGCACTGCACAGGCTCACAGGGCCAGGAACGAGGTCTCCAAATACGTGTCCTACATTCTAGAGGAAGCCTGAGCAATTTCTAAAAATTCTGCCTGGAAGTCTGCACTGTTCTGAAGCACTCTGCCTGGGCCTATAGGGGCAGCTACACTTCTGCTTTTAACATCTTTTAATCTGTTTGCAAAATTCAGTAATTCAAAACTTGGGAGATCACTATTATGATTTAACACTTCTACTTTTAAGATACAAAAAAAATTTGAAAAATCTTTATGTGTCCTTACTGCATTCTACACAGAGATCATACTTCCCTAGAAAATAGTGCAATTCAGTCTTGTCACAAACACTTAGGCAAGTTTTATCTTTTAAATTTTAAAACCTGTACCACAACTCCTTTTCATTTTATATGGAGTCTACCATATGTGATTATTTTCTTTCCTGCCCTTATTTGATCTATTTATGATGCAATTTCTTACACTACCCTCCTCATACTTAGGCCATGGAATTTTTGCCAGATTCCCATTTTTATTAATTTCCTTCTCCTAGTGTCTATTTTTTACAAATGTCAGGATATTCATTCTATATCTGGTCATTCTCTACCAGAGATGAGCTCTATATTTTATAAGCCTAAATTAAACATAGAAACAGAATGGTTAAGGGACCTTAAACTCCATCCAGTTCCACCCCCTGCCATGGGCAGGGACACCTTCCACTGTCCCAGGATGCTCCAAGACCCATCCAACCTGGCCTTGGACACTTCCAGGGATCCAGGGGCAGCCACAGCTTCTCGGGGCACCCTGTGCCAGGGCCTCCCCACCCTCACAGCAGAGAATTTCTTTCTAATAACTAACCTAAACCTGCCCCCCTTCAGATTAAGACCATTCCCCCGTGTTCTGTCACTCCACGCCCTTGTGAGAAGTGAACAGTTAAGAACAGCTGTGTTCCGTGTAGTCAGTGGCAGGGTAATTATTTCTACCTCAGATATAAAATCTAAGTTTACACTAGTGTGCACTCTGAATATAGACAACAATACTAAATACAGATCACACTCACGTGTAAGCTTAGAGCCACAAATATTGATGACAGAATTTTGCCCACATTTTGCCAGAAGAAGGAATAGATTTTCTTCTCCCTGGTAATCCAAGTCAGTTGCTGAACACCTCCCATTTTCCTTGTATGTGTAACAGTTACCCATCTCTAAAGCAGCTGAATCATTCCGTGGCTGTGTCATGCTGGATGTGCTCTCTGCAGAGCCCTTGCAGAAACCCTGCACTGCTCCCCGAGTGTTCCTGCAATCCCTGCTTGGGAACACAGTGGATGACAGGAGTAAGCAATCTCCTGTTAATTTATGTCATCTCCATGATGGCAATACTGAATAAACCATATAAAGCTGGCATCAAGAGAAGACATCACATCACTCTGGCACTAACATTCAGCTCAGGCCCTGGAACCATGAAGCCCAAGTGAGGCCTATCAAGGGCTCACTCTGCATATCGCTCCCATTCAGCTGCCTGTAAACAGCCTCAAGATCTCACTGGAGCATACTCTTAAATCCTGAAGTGAGGCCTTCTGAAAGTATGTTTTACAGATCTACAGACATTTCACACATTTGGATTTTCTTTTCTTCTGTTTCAAAGACATCCAGTGCAGATGTGAGAACATCCTCAAAACTAGTAAGAGTATCATGACCTACACTACACAGAAGTCTGAAATGAAAATGGTAAAATAAGATGTACTTTCCTGATATTAAGGAATAAAATTTCAGAACTTTCCAGAAATCCAAAACTGTAGATTCTGTACTGAATCATAAAGAATGTTTTTAATCCTGTGTGCATTAAAATACAAGCTAAGTCTTACTGCATGTTAGGGATAGGAAAAACACAGACAGTTACAGAGCATGTGTTGGTGGTTTGAACCTACTTTTAGTGTCACACAAAGCATTTCAGAGCAAAAGCAGCAGCATGTTTTACCAAAATTTCTCATTAGAAGTTGCCTTTTCCCCCTTATCCTCTGGAGAAAAGTTTCAGACAAGCAACAACACAGAAAATCAGTTTTGGAAGGCAAAGGTGAGGGTGGGTCCCACACATGCAGGCAATCAGGTTGGAGAGCTTACACCTGAGAAGGGCCCAGTTTCTTTGCTAGCTGTAAAAGGATTTCTTCAGTTTGTGACAGAGCACTGACAAAAATCACGACTCACTTATTTGTGCACTCTGAAAAGACTAAGTGGGGAAAGGCCATGCATTCTAAAGAGGTATTTGTCAAAATGAGAGGCAGAGTAACACTACAAACACAGAAGCAATAAGATAAGAATGTCTTGGGTTTGACAAAATAAACTTGCAAAAATGCTTTTTTGGAAGAGAACAGACTCACATAAGCACAACTCCACGGGATGATTGGGACAGTGTAGAAGGTACCTAAGCTACACCTGGGAAAAGTTCCCCAGCTCCAGGAACACCCCAGCTGCCCACCGTCTTCAAGAAGCAAAGACTGTAGAGACTAATCAACGAATCATTTACTGCTGTGCCTGCTGGAAACAGATAATTGGTTCCGTTTCATTTCCAAACCCCTCAAAAAGAGACCTCGAACACTCAGTTGCTGTGAGACAACACACAGAGAATATCTTTTTCTGCTGGCGAGTGCAAAGGCTGAAGATACGAAGAGGAACAAGAATTATGTCGGAAAGCAAAGGAGAGAGCAGAAGCACACGCTAAAGATGTGATACAGACAGACTTCACTGAGACCTGTGTGACAGCCCGGCACACTCCGAACCCCAGAGCTGGGCTGCCATCCAGAACTCCCTGACAAGCCACAGGGATGAGCCAACGGGAGCCTTGAGAAACTCTATCGCTGTAAAAGTGAAGCCTTGCACCTGGGCAGGAATAACCTCTGGCTACTCCACAGGCTGGAGGTGTGCCAAGAGGGACCTGGGGCTGGAAGGCAGCAGCAGACTGAACAGGAGCCAGCGGGGTGCACCCTGGGCTGTGCAGCAGGAGCACAGCTGGCAGATCCAGGGATCCCACTCCTCAGAGCACAACAGATCCACTCCAGAGCACTGTACTCCGTCTGGGGCTCGAGCCACGTGTCCGAACAGTCGAGCTGGTTCTGCAGAAGACCATCCAGATTATCAAAGAGTTGGGAGCAACTGCTCTGTAAAGAAGGGGCTGAGGGAATAGGGCTTATTCAGCGTGGCAAGGACAAGGCTTTGGAAATACAGCCTTCCACTACCCACAGAAAGGTAACTGAGCACACAGAGCCAAGCTCTTCACAGCAGTGCATTGTGCAAGAGCAAAAGACACCAGACATAGCCTGAAACAAGAAGGGCTCAGACTGCACACAAGGCAAAGCATCTTCCCCGTCGGGACCATCAAACCACAGGGCAGGCTGCCCAGACAGGCTGTGCAGTCTCCAACCTTGGAGATTTCCAAGACTAGTCTAGGCAATGCCCTGAGCAACCTGCTCTGACCTCAAGCTGACCACACTTTTCACAGGAGGCTGTACTAGATGACTTCCTGAGGTCTTTCTGACCTGCATTATGATGACCCTTAGCATCAAAATACCCCATGAACAACAATGCACTTATTTGAAGTATATCTTAATAGTGTCACCTTTGTCATCTGAGCAGCAGCAAATTACCTTAGCACCTATTTCACGTATTAGTCTCCCTCTGGCAAAACATCTGATGAAGTCAACACACTGTAAGACAGGAATTTCCTAGAGAGATTCAGAGAAGGAGCCTAACCTGCATATTTTGGATTGCTTTCTAGAAGCATCTCTGCCTCTCCACTGAGATGGAACAACCAAGGAGACAGAGTTTCTCTGCATACTGTTCTTATTTATAAAGGGAGACTGCATTAAGCTTTGTTTCTAAGGTTACCTTGTAAATGAACAGTCAGCACTTTTTCAGTGGTCTGTGCTCCCAAACAGGCACCAATTCCTCCCAGAGGTAAGAAACTGCCCTCCCAAACTCATTCTGACGGTATTACACATTGATCTTGAAGCTGCATATTTTAACCAGTTTTTCCAGAGCAAGAACCAAATTGTCATTGTCTTAAAAGATAAATCCCAAAGCACACAAATAATGCTGGTTTACAAACAAGGTCTAGCAATCAGATGATTTCTCAGGAAATCGATCAACTCTTCGTGTTTCAAACCCCTGACTTGGGTGGCCATTTCAGTGAACTCTGCTCCCAGGTAGGTGACAGGACTCAAGTGCAGGTCTGCACACTTATTAGATGTTTCCACAGGGACATTTGGACAGATGAGATCCTGACTCAGAACAGGTCACGGAGCCAGCTTTTGATTCTTTCTCCCTGTTGCAGCAACAGCAATTCATATCTCTTCATTTAAATTTGGCCATGGAATCTTCACAGTTCTGCTGAGCTGACGGTAATTGGTGTCTCCTGGAAGGCTTTTCACAGCACACAGAGACGTTGTCCTGACTCTCGGGTTCATTTCCTTCCAGATGTTAAGTACGGATTTCTTCAGCCAGGTTTTCCATTTTCCTCCCATCTTCCCATTTCTACTCAGCGGTTTCCAGATGAACCCCCCCCATTTAAAACAGAAGTAGGGGTTCCTCTGGTTTGCTTTTTTCCCTTCCCCATGGTGACCTCCAGGGGAGACCCAGCAATTTCCACCAGCAAAGCTGGTAGTTTCTTTTCTAAGTTACCCTTTTCCACCGCTGAACTGGCAAGGCTTCTCTTGCAGGAGAAGTAATTACTATTTTGCTACAGCATAATAAAAGATTGAGAGAGAATTCAGGAAATAAATTGTATTTTATTAACTGTCACAGTTCTCCCTGAAAAGCAACAAATTTGGCCACTGGAATAGAATCTGTCAGCTTTGATGTTCAAGACCATACTGTTCTAAAGACAAAAGATTAAAATCTTTACATAATGAGAAAAATCTTTCTAAATCCTGAGCTGAATGAGGTGTGGGATTAAAGCCCTTGGTTCCCGAGCACGGAGAACACTCAGTTGTGACTCCAAATAGACACAACAAAGCAAAGTTTGTAAGCGCAGCCCAGGAAGGACATCCTGGGGAAACACAACAACTTCCTCTCATTTCCAGTTTTCATGAGGGCTTGTGCTTTTTGGGACTGTTCTGAAACTACTCCTTGCTATCAGCTTTGCAGTTAATATAAATGTTTTTTAGGGTTTTTTAAGCATTCATAAAATTTACAAGTAGTATTGCTTGTGCAGATCTACACTGAAGAGGTCCCTACAGAGAGCTGTGGTGACATCACTGACATACTAGCATGTCAATGAAATGAAACTCAATTAATGAGCTCTGAAACAAGTTATCATTTCAAACCATGAGCACTGTGAAATTAAAGCTGAAACAAACAGGCAGTTGTTCCATTACCAGTAACTAAGGAAGACTGGTTTGCTGCAGATGTGTCCTTCCACCTGACACCACTGCCAGGCAGGAGACAGAGGTGCTGTGCTCAGTTTGGGGCTGTGCACTCAACAAACAGCCAGCAAGCTGCTGTGAAATTCAACAAATCCTGTGTTGTGCTAGCCTCTCCTCAGTCAGGGCACTCATCTGGGGCTTTGCACTGACAACAGCACAGCAGTTTTCACGGAACCTTTAACAGCCAAATGGGAACTGCTTTCATATCTAATTACACTGCCCAACACATAAAAGCCATCAGGGAGGACTGCCTAAGGCAGGCCAGGATGCTCTGAGGGCACAGGTTTCACTTCCTTGGGATGCCAGCTACAAAGCCCAGTTGGCGTTTCCATTGAACACGTACATCTAGAAGCAAAGATGACAAATATCTAATTTTCACTTAAGTAATTCAGTATAAATTTAGAGGGCTTTCCAGGAGCTCTAGGTGTATGAAGTCATAATCTGACCTGACTGACAAACAAGTCTACTAAGTCTAGACCACAGAAAAACGTCACTAAAAAGTTTATCAACCACTTGGCAAGAAGCCCTACATTTTAATCTTTTTAGTAAAAAATGAAAATACAGGCACACTCACTCATTTTTTCATCTCAGATTTTACAAGGAAGTAGCAAACATGCATGCAGGTTTTGTTTTGCTAGAATGTGCTGACACTTACCTTTCTAAACACCAGAGCGGCAGCAAAATAGAGGATGAGTGTAACATCAAATGTCACAGCTGTTCACTAAGCAATGCATGAGCAAGCCCTAAAAATTCTGCTGAAAAACTGGAATCTGGTTTTAAATTCTACCTTTGGCAAAACAAGTTTTCAAGGCTTAATAGACTTCCAGAACAGAAGGGGAAAAATCCCACCTATTTTTGCTGCAGAGATAACAAAACAGTCCGACAGAATTTACAAAAAGCAGATTATTTGCTGCATGGCACACCTTAAGACAAAGGCAAACAGATATATCTGTTGTGGCAGAGAGAAAGGTCACTACGATCCCATTTTCTGATGTGTCCAGTTTCCCTTTTATAGCCGTCTACTTGGCAGATGCACGAGGCAAGTGTGATGAAGCAGCAGAACACACATACTGTAAACTAACAGCATCAGACTTGTCTCAACCCCCCCCCAAAACTACCAAAGGCCACTTTAGCTTTCTCGTGCAATCTGTTCTCCAGCATATTTACACTTTAAATACCAAAAATGGACTATTACACGCAAACTCAGAGCAGCAGAAAATAAAACAAGATGGTAGGAAGATATACAGCTCATTATTTTTGATAGCTGAAGAACATGACTAAACAAAAAACTCTCCTCTTCAAGAAAGAGGAGAGCAAGAAGCTGCATTCTCCAAGCCAAACCACACTGGAGCTGTGGCTCGTGCAGCTGGAGGGCACTGAGAGGGATCACGCAGGCTAAGTTCAGCCTTGTAAGGCCAATGACCCCAGGTATCCTCTGCAGCCAGGGACTGGGACACCTGAGGGTGACCGAGCACAGGGGCTTCACAGAGTTGCTCTCAATTAACCTATCACATTGCTCTTGTTAACCAGTAGCATTGATTTTAGCTTAATTTCTCCTAGTTATATTAAATTTGTACCTTAAGTGAAGCTAGTGGATGTTCTGGACCAAGTAAACTCCAATGAAAGGAAGCCAAATCTTCATCAGGTAGAATATGATTACCTGGAACATAATGCAGAACTCATTTAAGTACACTGTAAAACATTACACACTGTTTCTACATACAGCAAACAAATCTGCAATCAGTCCTCAACTCCCGATCAAGAGGATTAACAGATTAAACTTGCAGATAGCTTTTTGTTACTCCAGAAAAACCTAATTAGCATGCTGCTGCTGCAGCAAGAGCCACTTTACATGTTAGGGGAGCACTCTTCCATGAAACCAGCTCACCTACCACAGCAATGGAGCCAGGCACAACACGGGGCCCACCTCAAGCCAGTGCGTCCCATTAGGGAATCCTCAGCAGATTTCACAATGCAGGTGCAACAGTGTAAGAATACATTCTATTGCTCCCTGACACGTGCTGGTAAGCCCCTTCTGCACCCCAGCACGTGCCATTACTGATCCACACGGGAGCTGCCTCTGGAATCTGCACTCTGCTCCACTGCGCAGCACAGAGCAAGCAGCAAGGCACCAGTCAGGTTCATCTAACCCTCAGGAACACCAGAAGCTCCAACGACATTTAGCAGGTTCCCAGTTCCTTAAGTTTCTTTTGCTGATCTGACCAGGTCAGATGGGACCTTGGGGTGGCAGCAGGGAAGGAATTGGGAAATTATTTTGTTGTTTCCATGGACAGAGATGGAGATTTACCATACCATTCATACCTAACAGAAGATCACCTGCATCACCTGGGTTTTCTTTTTCCCAAAGCACATCACTCAAAAAAAATTTCTTACTAGGAAACATTTCAAACATCTGTATTAATCAAAGACATAACTAATCAGCCTCTGGAGGAGTTCAGTGGCTCTGGATCCAAACTTTACAAAGAGCTTAACAGAATGTATTAACACAATTCTGGCAGAAAACTTCAGGATATATTCAATACCTGGTTTTATACAGCAGCAGCTTATTAGTGAATGCACTGTTCATAAAGAATATTACAAGATTCTCTGAATATTACAGTTGTTTTCTTTCTTGATATTTTGCTTGTAAAATCACCTAGTTTGCTCTTAATGTTCTTTAACCTGTGAAAGCCAGGAAAGCTGTCCCCTGCCTGGTGACAAGCAGATGCCTTCTCAGAGTGGGAAGTCTTTGTGTCCAATCAATACTTCACCCACTATCAAGATCTCCAGCAAGGAGATGTTATCATTTTTTTTCATTAGGAGCTAAACTTTAATCTCACATCAGAAAGATTCAACAAGTCTGCATATAAAAGCCACACTCACTAGTCTAGTCAAGGTAATATTAGACAGTCTTTGTAACACAGGTCTGCAAAAATCTATTGTAGCCAGAGCAGCACAGTTCTGTGATAACTGACAATCACTCCTGCACATGCTACCTTTCACAATAGTCAGAGCTTCCTTCCCTTCTACCAAAACCTCAATTTTGTTTGCTCTCCATCTGTCATTGCAGTTAATTCCACCCCCCAGAACACACAAAAGGCAGTGTTCGATCAATTCCTGTCATGTACACTGACGTGCAGCAGTGTCTTTTGTGGTCCAATTAAGAAATTATGCCTGTACTTACCTTATGTAGTTCTAAAATTTTACTGAGCAGAACAGGATTCCATAACTAAACATGTTACAGAGTGCTGTCACAGTGGGAAAGAGATCAGCGTTACATAAGCAACCTCTATTTCTTGACCTGGCTGAACAACCTCAACATATATTGATTTTTCCCATTTTAATGGCTTATTTTAGTGTATGCCTTAGGTTTTTTTTTAAAGCAATTAAATACTAATTGAAGCCACTGCCCTTTCTAAAGAGTTCACTGAATTAGAGCCCCATATCTCACACTGAGTTTGTTTTTCTACTTGCTGAAGCTTGGGCTGCCTTTCTTTTTTAAAATTATTCTGAAGTATTTGAGTCAAAAGTTACAAAATAACCCGAATCAACTCCCTGTTTACATTAGCAGCAGTTAGAACAGAAACTTTTAAGAGCACGCTGGGAGGATGCAGTATCCAGGCCACATGCCAAGGATACCCTTTACATTATGATGCTACAACTATAAACCCCTCCTGGATGAAAAGCTGTAAGAAGGAAAAAAACTGTAAACCAAGTCAACCAACCACAGTGTACACAGAACCTCATCTGAAAGCAATCTTTAGGAGTTTGCCTCATTGATACAGTCAGAAAAATATTCTGAAGGAATATTTCAATACAGACTTCATCCCTGAAAAGAACTGAATCCCAAATCACTTGCCACTGAGAACAATTTTTTAACTGCCCAGTTTAGCATCATTCCTCAGGCTTCTCCAACTGCTCAATTTGAGACTGAAACTTTGAGGATGATTTTCCTCTTTCAGCATTCCCCAAATTGATTCTTGGAGTTAATGACAAGAAAGACTCTGAATATAAAGAAACTTTAGCTTTCCAGATACAGGGAAGTACATCTGCAGCCCTAAGGTTGAATATGGATATCACAGTTGTGGTAAGTTTGGGCCTTTGGAATTGAAAACATTAAACCAGTAGCTTAACTGTAATTATTTCAGAATACATTATTTTATTCCCACACAAAGTATTAGCATGGGCAGTTATACTGCTGTACCCAGAAAAAATTCATGTGCTTTCCCATGTCATCAAATGCTCACCCATTCCTTCCCATTGTGCTTTTCTTTATTCTACTGAACAGGATCAAAAAAGACCCAGAGGCCACCGGAGCAAGGGCAGAACAACCTGTGAAGCCAGACAAGCCCTCAGATACTCAACAAAAATATAAAAATTTATATTAGAAAATGAGCCACCCTAATTTAAACACATTCCAGGCTACACAGAACTATATGCATATAGGCAGTTAGTATTCTATTAAAAAAAAAAAGTTACTGTATTACCAAGGTTGCAAAAGTTAAAACATGTTGCCAGTACTGTAAGCCAAACTGTATCTGTTTGTTGTCAGCTTATAAAATCACTTTTCATCCCAAATACCTAGGGTTCCTAAAATTCACTCATACAAAAATAACACAAAAGCCCCAAGCACAGGAAGATCTCTGGAGTTTCTTCTGCTCTAACCCTGACTTCCATGAACTTTATTCTGCTTACTCATACTGAATACACACACACAAGAAATGCAAAGGAATACTCAGAACTAAACTTGTAGCTGACCTGGGGGATTTTAGCCTTTGTACCAATTTGAGGGGGACGGGGGGAAGCCACCAAATGTCTCTAGAGTGACCATGTGAAATTAACCACAAATTTCTTTCTCCTAAGAACATGCTGAAAAATATTTGGTCATGAAAGACAGCAAGAGAGAAGAATAACGAAGAGCTTCTTGCATAAAACTGCAAAGCCTTCAGAAATTTTACCAGAACTTTTCTCACCTACTGCTTGATATAAGCAAGTAAAGTCTCAGCAGGCCATGCAGCTGGAATCGTGTGGCAACTTAAAGCCACACTTCCCAAGAAGTCCATAAAGCGTATCTGCAACTGGGAAACTGCTTTTCCAGCAGTAATTCTTACTCACTGAACTGGCATGCCCCAACTTATTTATAGACTCCAAAACAAAGCCAAGCAATAGTAGTCTGTCATGCAATTCCTGCAATGGCAGCTCAGCCAACCCTCTGCCTTCCCTCCTTACACCTGCGCAGGCAGGAAAAACACACACTGACAACAAGCAACTCCAGCTAGTCAAATACTTGTGGCTTTCTACTGCAAGATCCACTGGTTCTTTCCTTCTTAACATGGAAGGTGCCTTCCTGGACTGAGAACAATATTAAAGCCCACTAGATTATTAGCATTTAGAACAGTAACACAAAGCCTCTCTCATTCAGAGCTTTAAAAGAAGCTTTATTCCTCTATCATGTACCCATAACTGAAACAAAGTGAGTGAGAAACTAGAAAGAAAATCCAGTTTTCTTAATTTGTTTGCACAGCATGACAAGATCAAGAACATGGCTGCTCCCAAAAAGCAGTTAGAATGCTGTTCTAAATAAATCTTACTCATTGGAGTCAACTTTGTCAGTAATTAATTCACTCTTCTGTCTGAGAGAGTATGACAGTTATTCTCTATCACTGCTATGGAAATAGAGTGTGTTAAAAGTGTCCCATTTAAGCAGAAATGTGAAACTGCAGACATTCCCTCCTGTGCTGCTGACTATGAGAAGCTCCTGAGCGTGCTAAGAAAGTGTACAGACAAAACCAATGGAATGGTCCAATGCTGGTCACTTGTGCTTTCAGAAATGCGGAGTTTCACTCAATTATACAGTTCAGTATATTTCCATTGCAGCTGATGTGCTGCCATATTTGTCCAATACTCATTTCAGAGAGGGGAAAAAAGCCCCAGCAAACCAAGCACCTTCACTCCATAGGTGTTATTTTTAGGCAGAATTCAGGACAAAAGCATACTTCCAGTCTGGAAAGTTTACCATTGAAACTAGACCTCATACTCCACAGGACCCAACTAGAACCACAACTGTCCTGATTCCCCCCACCCACAGAGAACATTCTGGCTAAGTAGAGCTCTGCCGAATCCGTGCTTTCAAGTCTTCTTTCCAGACAGCCAGAATTTGCACTGCTCCAAGGTTTCTACAAACTGGGCATGTCTGACCTCAAACACACATCCAGTCCACCTCACACAGCAGGAACATCTGGAACAAAGGGATGCCTTTCCCCAGGTGCTTTGTCAAATTACACACACAATATTTTAAAACAGTTGATAGAAACTGAAATTCTAAGGCTGACTAGCAGCATCTTCACTTACCTAAAAGAGCAGCAAAAATAGGAAAGCGATTTGGATTCAGGTCCAGTTGCTTGGCAACTTCATGCATTAGGTATTGGCTTGTTGTGAGGCTTTTCCCATTCCGGCTCAGTTTTAGGGCATGGGCACTGAAATAGTAAGGGATGTTGCACAATGCATAATCGGAGTCATATGCAACCAAACCATGGAAACCTTTTTCTCTGCAGAAAGCAATTACTTCTTGATGATGATCCTCAATGCTCTGTGCAACCTATAGTGGAAGACAGAGCAATTAGCTCCAGTGTAAATGGCAGCACTGATTTATCACAACTATTATGATATAGTGGATCTTTCTGAAACTATACATGTGCATTTAAAACACTCAAAGATATTTTTAAAGTAATTTTAAAAATCCAGTGACGCAGCACATATGGACAGGACGTAAGGAGCACTCAGAAGCACAGCACACGCTTCTGGAAGCCTGCACGCTGCAGTGGCATTCTGTTCTAGTGAACTCATCTGAAAAAACTGTTGATTACCAGAAACACTTGAACTCTGAAGACATTACTGTTCCAGTGTCTGTACCAGCTCACGAGGAAAGCCTTGAGGTTGTGGGTACCCCAGCAGTTCAGCACACCAAGATGCCCCCCATGATACCTTTTAAAGTCTTTTGGCCCTCTCTTAAACGGGCCAAACACAACCTCAGATGAAGAGAGGTAACTTTGCTGACCTTCCAAATGCAAACCTTGCTGTATTTAAGCCAACTTTTTTCCCCTTTCCACCTTCAGCCTATCCCTTCATGCACAACTGCATCTGATGGTGCAAACTGCTTTGAGTTTATAGCCCAAACTTCACCTCTCCACTCCTGCTGCCTAGCAAAGCACGTATTTTAGGCTACAGAAATCAGATGACTCGAACAGACATGTGCAGGGAGACATGGGCCAATTCCTAATGTTGGAAATATAAAAGGAACCCTCTCTTATCACGAAGCTTATACTGAAACTGAAAGTCCCGTGAGGACAGGTCAGTACCTACAGTCCTGCATTCCAACACACCTTCAGAAACTGCTGCAACTACAGCGTGCATACGAGCACACTAAACTACAGCCAGCTGAGGGCTTTGGATCCCTAATGCTTCTACCATCCACATACAGAATACACATTCGGTGATTCAGAAATCCCCTTGGAAGCTGGGTGTTGGTATAACCCACCCTCACGGAGTATTCCATTTTAACAACAACGTAGATAGCAAGCTATCCCAAAATAGACTAGTACAAAACTATTAGCTTCAGTCTCCACAGCACGCATGAATAACTACAGCCTTAGTGCCAGCGAGGCTATTTATTTCCTCTGGAGAACAGGAGAGAAGGTCCCGAACTCCACAGCCTGTTCCAGCAGCCCCTGCAGTCACCCACAGCAAGTTTACAGCGACCCTTTCTCTTCTACTCGTGTCTTGCACTTGCTGAACCTGATGCTGAACTACAGTATTCCAGAGAGGTATGTAAAATTTTACTTCTCCCGTACACCTTCACGAGATGTTCCCTTCCAAGCCAAATCCTGAGCAGCAGAACAACCAGCAGCTCACCTGCTCCTGCAACCTAACACCAGTTCACTAAGCTCTCCCTACTCCTAATCCTACCACCCTGTCAGTCATCAGAAAATGTTACTTCTTTAGAAACTTCCTTGATGGACTGTTTTTGAAATTTACTTTGTTTGTGAGAAGAACACACATACTCATTTTTCTCAACAATGATGCTGTCCTCTAGCATAAGGTGTGGGAGAAACCATAAACTTTCTTGGAAAAATTTAAAGACATCAGACATACATAGCTCCTAACTAACGGAAGGCAACTTAGGCTTCACCCCGCCCCCACCCACCAGTCTTCACAGGTTTTAAATTAGAAAAAACCCTCCGATGTTTTTTAATTAAGGGTAGATAGATTTAAATTATGTCCATATATCTAAACCCAACCTCTCTGCATGCACAAGAAGCAGCTCTGATCTATAAAAAACCAAGTGAGAACTCCTTCTGCAGCACTAGGTGTGACATGGGTGTGCAGATAATGCAAGAGGAAGCTCGGTGTGCAGCTCCTCTGATTTCCTATGAGCTATTTCCTCTACCTCCACAGCCTCCAGTTCCCTCCCCATTTTATAGAGCTCTCTAACCCAGCACAAAGCTGCTGTGTGTTCAGGGAATACTAGAATCCAGGTTCAACTAACTGAACCATCACAGGGAAAAGAGCTGTATTTACCAAAGTACAGTTAACCCACAATGTAAAACTCTAACACGATGAGAGAGTCAGAGAAATATCTCATGGCTCTCACAAATGCAGGGGTACCCAGGAACATGCAGCTTCAAAACCAACCCAGGGAGAGCGGACATGGTGGAAATCGCAGCCAGGAGTTTGGAATATTTTCAAGCCTAAACCTTGTGTAAACATTTATCATGCTGGCTCAGAAAGAGAGAATCCTGCCGGAATAAATACACACGAGCACCTTTAGGAACTGAGAACAAAACAGTCTCCCTGAAGTATTAGAGATGTTAAGAACTCCACTGCCTAAATATTAAATTTTAGCAAACCTACTTCGCATAAAAGTTTCTTTTAAGAATTATTCCCCCCAAACTGAAAAACACCAGGTCACAACGAAACTAAGAACCTGCAGGATATTTGTTATAACCTGGAGGAACCTGTTATTTTTACATCCTGCTGAAACCATCTGTGATTCATAATTGTTCTGGATAGAAGACATTACTCTTTTTCTCCTCTGTAATTATCAAAATAGATTAAATCCATAGCCAGTTCCTAGCTTCGTTCCAGAAACGTACTCCAGACTCAAATATTCCTAAAAATATTAAAATCAGTTTCATATATAAAGTCAACCAGTATTCTCAAACCCAACTTCTCCAAACAAAGTGAGAAAACACTACAATTTAACAACTGTCTTATGCATATGTAAATTTTAAAAATCACCTATACAAGTAAATAAAAATCACACCTTCAAGATGCATTTCCTCTGTGCCCATCAGGAGGGCTACACCAAAGTGAGAGTGAGAATAAAACTGAGGGAAGGTTTAGAGAAAAAAAGCAGATTAAGAAAGATAATGAATCATGTAAGAGAAGAAGAAAAGCAGAGAAAGAAAGTGCTTTAAGCTCAGCAATATCTTTGATGTGTATTATGCATGCGACCACTATAACCATGAAATATCCCTGTTAACCTGAAAATGAATCCATTAAAACTAGATTTATCCACAGAGTTTCTTGACAACTGAAAAAAATGAGGCATCAAACAGAAACCGCTGATATCCTTCCCATCCCCAGGACAGCTGAGCAGCGCAGAGAACCAGTGCAGTTTGGACACACATGGCGGTGCCTCAGTGGAGTGGACAGAAATAACCTCTTCCCCCACAGCCCTCAGTATCTGGTAATGAGCTGCCAGCTCCCAGGGCTAACCTGACATAGACAAATAAATAAACACCTCCCAAACCTCCTCCAGCAAAACTGGGGCGGATGTTGCGTTTACTGAGATTTTGCAAGTTTGGGGTACTTTTTAACTACAGAAAAGGGACTCAGTAGGAGTGTGCTCACACTCCTATAACTGCTTCCATAGATTAGGAATAAGGCCTGTCACCAAGAAACCATAAAGGAGCTAATGCTGCAGCTGCACTGGAAAGTAAACAAAATGCTACAGGTGGTACCGCCGTCAAATGCAGCAACTTGGTTCAGATGTAATGTACCTGAGCCAGGTCTGAGACACAAAATGTTTAACAAACTAACAGCCAGTTCAATATGCTACAAAACTATTGCAAGCATCAAATTCCCACTGATATCAAAACAGCCGGCTTCCTGTTGGGTACTATGCATTTCCATGTTGCATTAAACCAGGCCTCTACTTTAATACATTAAAAGAAAAAAAAACATTCTTATTTTACCCCATTCATTGCTTTCACTAATGATCTCTAGGTCTCAGTATCAAATAAGGAAGATTTATAATGCACCCACAAACAGGTCAAGGCAAGGACCTTCACTGCATGGGCCCAAAAACTTTTTGCTGAAAGAACTAAAGTATTTCCTAGCTACAAAAAGTCCCTAGAAGTGCAAATGATAGGATGTTTTTGCTATCATGCAAACTCCCACCACCCAAAAAACCTAACACCATTTGGCTTCTACATTGACAGGGAAAACACACAACTGCAGCAGACACAGCCATAACCTCCTCACTTTAACCAAGGCCAAGCCCAAGGCATCGCGTTTGGCAGAGCCGAACGTGCCCTGCAAGAACGAGCTTCGCCTCCGCTTCCAGCTCATTCCACACGTGCTTTGCCCGGCGCAGCGGCCCCGGCCTGGTGACCCAATCCCCGCCGCGGCCGGGGCCACCGCAGGGTGGGACTTCATTGCCGAGCAGGCTGAACTCAGGATGGCTGCGCTCCAGCTCGGTGTTCCTCCACGGATGGGCCTGGCCCAGCGAGCAGGGAGCTAAGAGGGAGCAACAGTGATTCCCGCCCTGTTGGCAGAACTAGAAGAAACTTCACCCAAAGTCACCTTTGGGGTGAGCTCCTTGGAGAGAGGCATCTGTACCCCAGGGCTGCAGCCCAGCCAGAATGTTTCTAATCTGCCGAAAGGGCAAGTAACATTAAGCTGCTGCTAGTGATCGAGCAATTCTGAAGGTTACATAATATTTTTCTACATACAAAAGTAATTTAAGATAATAAAGCCTACGAGTATGTGTTTCCCTCCTGCTGCTCTTCCCTCCCCAGCGGGAAGGTGAGCAGGCAACTCCTAGAACTGCAGCTTCATCCCCGGGCTTGTTTTTCCAGCGTCTTGTGTTTCAATATACACAATCGTTCAGCTGAACAGAAACCATCGTAAATCAGGAACGCCGTGTGGAGAGATGCGACGTGGTCATATCCTGCAACCTTTGAAATCGTGGCCTTCGAGCACAAGATGGCCATGGAGCCCAGCTCTGACACGAAGGGCTGTTTGTGGGGCCGGAAAACTGAGCTTGCCCCTTAAAATAAGGAGTTTAAAAGACGGACTGTCAGCTTGGCACTGCTGATTGCACAAACCAGAAGTGTTGCTGTTATGGAGTAAGGAGCCAGTTATTCTACAACTGGTTTTAAAAGCTTGTTGATACTGAGAAAACGCTGAGCAAAACACGAAAACCTCCATAAAGCCAAAAGTGGCACCCCTGTGTTTTTTGCAGCGAGTCATTTCCCCTCCAGCCCAAGTTTAAACACCTCGCCTCAGCCGGGAACTTGTTGCAGATCCATCCTGCGCGAGAACTAAACTGATTAATTATTTTTTCCTCCCCTCAGTAATTAATTACAGAGATGCTTTTCGCCCACCCGCTCTCCCCTGCGGTACCACAGCCCACAAGGCAAGAAGGGACATTTTGAGTCAACGGAGCGAAAGAACATGGAGGCAGAAGCCGCCCTGCTGCCGGGCCGGGCCATGGGCGCTGCCGGTCGCCCCGCCAAGGCCTCCCGGCCTCCGGCCTTGGCGGGGCGGCGGGCAGCACCATGTAAATAAGCCAAAATCCCCCGGGGATTGAGGCCGCCGAAAGTTGTGCCGCCCCCGCGGGTCTGGGCGACATTTTGAGGCGCTGAGGGGAGCGGCTGAGGGTGCCCTCCCTCCCCCCGCGGGCAGCCCCCGCTGCCATCTTGGAGCCGGGAGGGAGCGGCGGGGAGGGGGCGCCGGGACCCCCGGGCGGGGGGGAGCCCGGGCTCCTCCTCACCTTGATGTGGAAGCGGATGAGGGCCAGGCGGATGCAGTGCGCCATGCAGACGGGCGGCAGGAACCAGACCTTGGGCGGCGGGGTGCCCTTGTTCTGGACGTGGCTGACGATCTGCTGCGCCGTCTGGCGCTCGTTGCCCTGGCGTTTCACCCACTCGTGCAGCCGGGCCTTCTCCAGGGCGCCGTTGAAGAA